>JBBDGP010000728.1:175000-371772 GCA_037952835.1 Lithobates septentrionalis
TTCCCTGACAATAGTATAGATGTTAACATCGGGTACCACTGGTGCAATGGGCTGTATCAGGTTATTGATGGCTCTGAGATCCTGTGTGAACCTATAACCCCCCCCTTTGGTTTGGGTATTGGATTCATAGGTGTGTTGTAAGGAGACACAGTGGGTTTAACAACCCCACTCTGGAGTAAGTCCTCTATAACAGGTGTAATTCCTTTTCCTCACTGAGAGGATATTGTTTTACATAGATTGGAGATAGGGGTGCAACGGATCGTTGCCGATCCGTGATCCGTACGGATCACCCTCCGCGGATCGGCACACCCGCGATCCGCGGAGCACTTTTCGGCCTCAGCCATAGGAGAGTCCCCGGCTTCGGCCTAGCTCCGGAGCGGCGGCCATCTTGGTACACCCGGAAGTGGCCGCTGTCTCGACAGGAAGTGACGTTTCGTCGCCGCCATCTTGCTACACCCCACACTCCTGCACAGTACAATAATGATAGAGTGAGAAGGGGGCAAGCGGACATCTTGTTACACCCACCGGAGTTTTAAATTTAAAAGCCATTTTCAACACAAAACTGAGCTTATATGCACAAATACTGTACTTTATGCATATAAGCTCGGTTTTGTGTTGAAAATAGCTTTTAAATCTAAAACCCCGGTGGGTGTAACAAGATTTGTGTGTTTTTTTTTTTTTTTTATGCTGATCCGAGGATCGATCCGATCCGTGACTCTGATCCGAGGATCGATCCGATCCGTGATATTTTTGATCCGTTGCACCCCTAATTGGAGATGTGTTGGGTTTGAGTGTTGCCTTGTAAGGTGTGCAATCTATGAATCCTACATCAGTGGGGTGTTCTGTCCAGAAGTGTAGAGGACCTTCCTGTAATTCAGTCTCTAAGTCTTGGAACAACTGAGCTGTAACATCCTGCGGGATCTTTTACCATTATCTTATCTTTTAATTCTTTAGGTGATTGAGTGTGCCAACTGTCTATCATTTGTTTGATTGTTCGTGCAACCTCAGGACAAAAAGCATTCATTAAGGTTTGAACATCAACCAATGCAAGACCATTGCTCTTACCTAGGCCAGCCTCTTCTGTCCATACCTTCCCGAATCTCTTCAGAAAAGCACCGACTTCCTCCTTAGGATTTTGTTTACACACCACTACAGGGCCCATATTCTTTTCCTCTCCCTGTCTTAATAACCACAGCTCTAAAACCTTGTTCCACATAGCATTAATGTCTTCTGAAAGGATACCGTTTCCCCGAAAATAAGACCTAGCGTGATTGTCGGTGCTGGCTGCAATATAAGCCCTACCCCCCAAATAAGCTCTACCCTGTTTCCCCGAAAATAAGCCCTACCCTGAAAATAAGACCTACAAGGACTTTAACTAGGGCTTACTTGAGGGGGTAGGGCTTATATTGCAACAGGGTAGGTTCCTGTGCTGAAAACTTTGGGGTATGTCTTTCCAGTCAAATTCAGTTTCCTCATCATATCCCATGACTCCTTGTAGTATAATTTTATAATCTTCTCTGGTACAATTTAACCCTTTTTAGTTGTTCTTTTAAAATAGTTTACTGCAGCCTGGGGATTCTTCTGAGGAGATGGGCAACCAGATAGTGTACCATTCAAAGTTTGAGGGTCTAAGGGTTTAATGATCATCTGTTCTCCTACAGTCATAAATGGGGCTTGTACAATGGGAGAAACGTCAGTGTCTATTTGTTCCAGTTTTCTAATTTCTTCTTGTTTTAATTTCTCAGTTTGTGCTCTTTGTTTTTCCTTTTCTATCTCCTGCTACTTTTATTCCTTGCTCTACTATCCGAGAAGATGATGTAGACGGTTCCATTGGTGTATCTGCTGCAGATGCAGAATCAGGCTGTAGCTACTACAGGGGGCTGCAGCTACACTGGCAGATGCTTGGGCAGGTGATATGGGCATAGAAGGAGAGGCTACACCAAGTGCTTCCTCACCTATCCTCATGACTATCACTAGCCATCTCTCTTGCTGCATTCTGTGCCCTGTGTAACGAAGCTGCATAAAGACAAACACTGTCATAGGTGTGTGCAGCCTGTTGCATTAGGGTGTGCACCCCAAAGCTCAAACACACACTACTCACTACTACTCACATCACTCACCATGTTCATTCAGAAAGGGAAGGGGCTGATAAATACATATTTACCGGCCCCTTCCCTCACTCATCCTAAAACATCTCCACAGCAACAGCTAGCAGGAGAGGAGGAAATCCAGAAGTGCTACAGAGGGAAGGAGTGGGGAGCCAGGGCAGTAGGGGGAATCTGTGCTGCACAGGGTGATTAGGGTGTGCCTGGGCACACCCGGCACACCCTGTGCGCACGCCTATGACTGTCATCATCATTACTGTGTTTGGCTTCAGTCAGGCTAGGATAGAATGGCATGTATAGGGGGGGTGGGGCTGTTGGTGGTTTTGGAAATACACATTCACGACAATCACATGTCCCCATGAATGGCATTGTCCCTGGCTCTTGTTAAACCATCATCCTGCCACAATTGAGTAATCAGCTGTTGCCTAATAAGATGAGATCCTAGTTTAAACTTTTTTTTTCGTTTCCCCATTTTCCTTAGCCCCTCATTAGAGTATTCTCCATAATACCCATCTCTGCTTTTTCTGGAAGTCACCCATCCCTAACATTTGTGTTACTTTTCTTTTAGTTGCACCATCTAAAAAGGCTCTACGTGGAAAGATCCCGCATGTCTCTCTACAAACTCTTTAGAGTGTCTCCCCTTCCAGGGCTTTAGGGGGTGACTACTCCAACAGATCTCTCACCTGCACCCCTGAGTACATCAGTATGTGTCTTATACTTAAAGTGGGGTTCCACCCAAAAAAACAAAAATACCTGAAAAATTCTAAAAAACGAAACAAAAAAACAATTGGATATTTTTTTTTTTTAACTTACCTCTAAATGCCTGTTGCTAGGTGGTCCCTCGTAGTCTGCCTCTTCCTTTGCCTGGGCTGGTGACATCACTTCCCCCTCGGCACAGGAAGGGCTCAGCTCTGCTCCCTCCCTCCTGTCAATCATCTGGGACCCATTACAGGTCCCAGTTGATTGAGCGGCCAATCACAGCATGCGCAGTGGGTGCCAGGCTGTGAAGCCACAGCCCGGCGCCCACAGTTGAAATGCCGGCGCCGACGAGCGGAGAGGGGGGGCGAGCGGGGCTTCGATCCCCCCGCATCACTGGACCCTGGGACAGGTAAGTGTCCAATTGAAAGTCAGCAGCTGCAGTATTTGTAGCTGCTGACTTTTAATATTTTTTTTTTTTTTTTTAATGGACCCCCCTGGGTGGAACTCCTCTTTAATCTTTGTTTTAGAAATCGCATCATCCTTCTTACTCCATTTAGCAAATAAATTACCCATAATGCAGATATTATTTAACCAACTCTACAAGTTAAAGCGGAAATATAACACACAGAAGGCAATCCCTCTCTCTCTCTCTCTTTTTTTTTTTATAGCACTACAGCACCCAGCACACCCCTAAACAGTTAACTTTCATTTTCAGAGAGCTTGTAGAGGTGTATATCCCAAGCTGAATCGCCCTTTTAAACCTGCTGGGCTTAGAGCCAAGCTGAGGTGCCTTTTCTTATGTCAACCAGATTCAGTCATATATACTCCCGTCATGTATATCACATAACACTTATAACTTCATGGCAGTTGGTAGCGAAATACATAAACGTAACCACTTACCGACCGCCGCACGACAATGTACGTCCAAACTTTGAAGGGGGATATCCTTGTTATGGAAGCAGCTAGCTGCGATAACCCCGGTATCCCTGTTTTCGTGCGGCGGGCGGCTTTCAGATAAAAGTGGTCCCTGCGGCGGATTCCCCGCGAGATCACTTTTATCGGTGGCGGGAGAAGGTCCCATCCCTCTTCCGCCGCGATTCGGTGCCCTCCGCCGCTTACCGGAGCCGTCGGTAGCGGCGGAGGCGATCGCGTCCTTCACTGTGGTGTGCCTGGAGACGAGTGAGGCTAAGATGGCGCCCACTCGTCTCCATGACACTGCTGGGCGGAAGCGACGTCAAAACGTCACTTCCGTCCACGCCTCTTAAAGGCACATTTTTTTCAATGTCATTTTTTTTAAATGACTTTTTTTTTTTTTTTTATTATTGCATTTTAGTGTAAATATGAGATGTGAGGTCTTTTTGACCCCCCAGATCTCATATATAAGAGGACCTGTCATGCTTTTATTCTATTACAAGGGATGTTTACATTTCTTGTAATAGGAATAAAAGCGACTCAATTTTTTTTTTTTTTTAAACAGTGTAAAAATAAATAAAATAATGTAAAATAAATAATAAATTTTTTTTTTTTTTAGAAACCCCCCGTCCCGTTGAGCTCGCGCGCAGAAGCGAACGCGTACGCGAGTAGCGCCTGCATATGAAAACGGTGGTCAAACCACAGATGTGAGATATCGCGGCGAGTCAGCACAGTGGTGTAGTGGTTAGCACATTCACCTAGCAGCAATAGGGTCGCTGGTTCAAATCCCGGTCACGACACCATCTGCCTGGAGTTTGCATGTTCTCCCTGTGCCTGTGTTGGGTTTCCTCCGGGTACTCCGGTTTCCTCCCACACTACAAAGACATGCTGGTAGGTTAATTAGATCCTGTCGAAAAAAAATTGGCCAAATATGTGTATGTTGTATGTGTATGTGTTTGTAAGCGTGTCGGGACCCCATGGGGCAAGGACCGCGCTATACTGCAGATGGGCACCGGCAGCAAAAAGTGCCCTGAGGCGATTCAGTTCACATAGGTAGCGCCTATAAAAGTCACTCATTCATTCATAATCCTAGCCCTAGACCTCCTCTGTACCGCAAAATATGCAACCTGTAGAATTTTTTAAACGCCATCTATGGAGATTTTTGAGGGTAAAAGTTTGTCGCCATTCCACGAGCGGGGGGGCACAATTTTGAAGCGTGACGTGTTGGGTATCAATTTACTCGGCGTAACATTATCTTTCACAATATAAAAAAAAAATTGGGCTAACTTTACTGTTGTCTTATTTTTTTATTCAAATAAGTGAATTTTAAAAAAAAAAAAGTGCGCTTATAAGACCGCTGCGCAAGTATGGTGCGAAAAAAAAAGTATTGCAATGACCGCCATTTTATTCTATAGGTTGTTAGAACCCCCAAACATTATATATGTTTTTTTTTTTTTTTCTAAGTAATTTTCTAGCAAAAAAAAACTTTTTTAAACATGTGAACACCTAAATTCCAAAACGAGGCCTGGTCCTTAAGTGGTTAATTACTTTAAATCATGAAGTACAAACACATTTAACAGACACACATTTAAAGGGGCGACAACAGGGTGATATGTGAGGTTTAGAGAGAAAAATTCCCAGGCAAAAAATAAAAAGGAAAAAAAAAATTTGACCAAAAATTTGCAACAATGTCTGGTTTTCTCAAAGAAAGCCCCGAGGCCTCAAAAATATCCGTTCTCCCAAAGCACCAACCTGCTTGGCACAGCAGAAAAAAATTTTGGCTTGCCATTAAAGCAAAGCAACCTGCCACACTCCCAAGACTGTTACTCATAAGCAGTGTTCATTTTAGTCTTAGTTAGTGGCATTTTAAGTTTTTAATCCCATTTTAGTCTTCTGCAATTGTTTTACTTTTAGTCGACTAAAATCTCCAGTACATTTCCGCAATTGCAATTTAGTTTTAGTCATTGTCTTTTGACTAAAATGGCATTTTAGTTTTAGTCTCATTTTAGTCTTTTGACTAAAATGGCTTTCAGTTTTAGTCGTATTTTAGTCATCTCAATGGTTTCAGTTCTAGTCCTATTTTAGTCGACTAAAATAGTATTCATTTATTTCGACTAAAATGTTTTAGTCGACTGACCGCCACTTCAAGGCACCAATTGTTAGGGTACCTTTCCACCCTTATGCTTAGAGTTCCTGTGCGGACTTCTTAGTTTATCCTGTTCTGAAGGATTCTTAGGATAATCGCCGTGTTATCAGGACCTTTTCGAGTGCACACGAGAGTAAAACATCACAGGAGACCGTTCATGATGCTTCAGCTCGGATTGTATTCGAATTCATACAGCGTATAGAGTAGAGCTACAGAACATCGTCTTTACATTTGAACCAATCACAATAAGACAACCCAATGTCACTGAGACCCTAATGATTAATTGCACATGATCATATCTGCTGTTTACTATCTTTGACCTTCAATATTAGCTCTCTAGTCAGGTCAGGGGGATCAGAGGTACTTTCTACAAATGATCTCTTAGGTAAATAGACAAAACATAGTCAGCAGTTTCTGAATTCAACTTGAAAACCCTACTGATGAATAACTATCTATTCAGTTATATAAGAAGGTAAAAGCGGCATAATCAAAATGGAGGCTGTGAAGTCAATTGTATCCTTACAGTCACCGGGACAGGAAGAGAGAGGCAATCTCTCTAATGGAGCACCAGAAATCAGTAAAAACCTGACAGGGGTTCTAATCCTTCCCCACACCATGCAAAGCTGAAAATAAAACGCATTTTATCTATAGATGCACTATAAAGGTGAAGGCTCCAGAGCTGTCATCCCAATCCTAGTCTTGAGGAACCCTTACTACCCTGTTTCCCCAAGAATAAGACCTAGCGTGATTGACGGTGATGGCTGCAATGTAAGCCCTACCCCCCAAATAAGCCCTAGTTAAAGTCCTTGTAGGTCTTATTTTCAGGGTAGGGCTTATTTTCCGGGAAACAGGGTAGGGGTTATTTGGGGGGTAGGGCTTATATTGCAGCCATCACCGACAATCACGCTAGGTCTTATTTTCGGGGAAACAGGGTAAAACCAATTCATCAGGAGTCAATAGAACAATGCCCCTTTATACTGGTGGCCAATAGGAAGAGTGTTCCCCTTAAAGTGGTGCTCAGAATGCCACCCTTAAAGACAGCTAAAAAGATATTTGAAGTCATGCTGCTGCCTTTGCTAAGTGATGCTGAACCTCGAACTCTGTAGGCGCCATCAAACAGGTGGTTTTTATTATCCACAGCTCAAGGAACCCCCTAGCAACCTCTGGAGGAACCCTGGTTGAGAATGGCTGCACTATGTGGTGAAGTGAGGTTTAGGATGAAGATGACGCCCCGGAACCTTCAGCTTTATACATAAATCAGTAACATTGTTTCTTATCCACTGCTTCCTCCGATTGGCTGAGTATTGCACCAATCAGATTCCTGTGATGTCACCAGTCTCTGGGCAGATTTCTCACATTCACCCACATATCTTTATATCTCCACCATATACATATACCGCAGCATGGAGGGGCTCAGTGAAGGTGGTGGTGATGGTGTAGAGATGTCGGATCGGGTCACACAGATCATAAAAGGAGATCCGCCCGGCCTCATAATCCAGATATATCCTGACTCTCCTACTGGAGACACTGCCGTGTAATGGGGTCTCATTACTGTCATGTATTGCTGAGTAACTATCACCACTCCCCTCCAACACCCAGGACTTCTTATTATATCCAATCATTATCTGATTCCCTCTCCTGTCTATACTGGGGTAACACACCCCGACTTTCCAGTACGATGACTCTCTGAAATCCACTTCCCAGTAATGTCTCCCCGAGGAGAACCTCTGAATGCTCATCACCTGATCTTGATGAAATCTCTCTGGTGTTTCTGGGTGATCCTGGATGTGTCCTGAATAGGATGCAGTTTTCCTGTCATCTGATATGTATAAACATTTACCAGCTGTCTTCTCATCTAGTAATATGTCTGTAACCCCCCATGTTTGCTGTACACCCCCAATATTTGATCCTCCAGCCTGGCGGTGTGAATGTTGTATGGTGGGAGAGGGGTGGGAGTGTGGCCTGGATGGTTGTATGGTGGGTTGGGGGTGTGGCCTGGATGGTTGAATGGTGGGGGAGGATTGGGGGTGGGGCCTGGATAGTTGTATGGTGGGGATGGGTTGGGGAAGTCTCCTGGATGGTTGTATGGTGGGGGTGGGTTGGGGAAGTCTCCTGGATTGTTGTCTGATGGTGGTGGGTTGGGGAGGTCTCCTGGACGGTTCAGCATTGATGTGACCTTGGCCCCTTGTAGAAGGTGGATAGACATGTGTGCCTGGACATTTCTCTACAATTACCCCAGACATGATATCAGATAAACCTGTGTGTAATATGTGTGAGATCCCCCCCACATCCAGATCCCCTCCATCATGGAGGAGTTCATCATGTCTCTCTCTGTCCTCATCATTTCCATCCTCAGTATCACACAAGTCACCTGTGTCTGATTCCTGTAGGACAGTCAGTGGATCCGTCATGTTACACAGCTCCTTAATGTAATATATCTTACTGTACAGCTCATCCTTCTTTATTTCCAGCTCCCGGATCATACCCAGTATGGAGACTGAGACCCGCTCTGCCTGCCCGGAAATCTCCCCAAGGACTCTCTTCTCGAGGTCTTCCAGACGTCTCCTGAGGTCTCTGAACAGGGCAGTGACTCTCTTGGTCTCACCATCAGCTTTTCCTTGTACTTTCCTCCTGTGTTCCTGCAGACTCTGGACTCTTCTCTCCGTCTTCTGTCTCTCTGTCATCAGTTTCTGCAGAACATTCCTCAGTTTCTTCTTTTTCATGTCAAAGGCCACAGCCACACTCTCCACCTGGTGTCCCCGATGTTCTCCATCCAGCCTGCAGGACATACAGATACAGGAGGAGTCCTCAGTGCAGTAATACTCCAGGATCTTCTTATGGACGGAGCATTTCCTGTTCTCCAGGGAAGTGGTGGGGTCACATAAGACGTGTTCTGGTGACTTGCTGTGGACTCTCATGTGATTGTCACATAGAGAAGCTTCACACATCAGACAGGATTTCACAGCAGGTACGGGAGTGTGAATACAGTAAGTACAGAAGACCCCGGACTCCTCCCGATCTGGATGGGTGGACTGGAAATTCTCCACTATGTTACGTAGTTTCAGATTCCTCTGAAGGACGGGACGGTTCTTGAAGCTTTGTTTACATTCAGGACAGGAATATCCTCCAGATCCCCTCTGTGTATCCAACACACGACCAATACAGTCCCGGCAGAAGTTATGCCCACATGTCAGGGTTACAGGTTCTGTATAAAAGTCCAGACAGACGGAACATTCCAGCTCCTTCCTCAGATCAGCAGACGCCATCGCTGAGAGCAGAATGAGAGAAATGAAACTAACGTTTCTGACACTCAGTGTGATCAGTTCTCTACATTCTTACACAGGGTGGGGCTGAGACTCATAGTCATAGTCACTTAAAAAGATTGTGAAAGAAATGGTCAATTCTGTATAAAACTGTATTCTATTGTGTATGTTATGCTTATGTATTGCACTCATTGTGCGCACGGCCAGATCCGTTGTTACCCATTCTTTCGTGTTGCTGTAAAGTCCAGAGCACCTGTGTGAATGTGGAATTTGTTTGTTTTTTTTACAGGTCATTAATTTCAATAGGGTGCCCAACACGTGGGAATGCATGATTTTTTAAGTAAGTTTCACCTAACCACATGGCACTGTGGCAACTGCGCATATCTGCAGTGGGTTTCCTTGCAGTGCAGGAAAATCCACGCTCTTGCGTGTGTTTCTGCATCACAAGTGGCGTGAACAAGCTCTAAAGGTTACTATAAGTGGGCACTAACCTTTGGGGGGGAGGAGTGGCTGCGCCGCTGCCTGTCGCTTCCTGAAGAGGAGGGTTTGGTCACGCCAGAGCCGGTGGAAGAAGCCTGTCTCAGTTATGGCCGTAGGAGCCGCAGTGTCGAAGGTTACGGGTTCGGCCCAGCGGGGGAAGTCAGCAGAGGAGTCAGCTGCCGGTGTTCCGTTAGATATGGCGACCCGTCAGAATTTGTCATGGAAGTGACATTCTGTCACCGCCATCTTACTACACCCCGCACTCCTCCATAGTAAGGATACACCGAGAAGGGGGCAAGCGGACACCTTGTTACACCCACCGGCGTTTTGCATTTCAGTTATTTTTAGCACAAAACTGAGCTTATATGTGTAGCAATAACTCACGGTGGAGCTGCTGATTTAAATCGGGCTGTTACCGTCACCTTTTTACCTGTAATTTCACCAATACAAGACTTAGAGTCCACGTTGAGCCTATTATCTGACAATGTAGGCACCAGTCACTTGAGTACTTTTCCAGTGCTTTAATGGGAGATAACTGGAAGAAGTAGCAGGAAAGAGGTAGAAGAAGAGTTGCAGGGGAGTTCAAATACCTTTTCTGTCTTTGATCTTTGAGTACTTGAATATCTTAAGGATGAGTATTCCTTCAGTCCAAGATTTAATCTTTTGCCCACCCGGATAGGCCTCTCTCACTGATCTAGCAGCCGGAACGTAGCACGAACAAGAAAAAAGTCTCTGCCACAGACTTGAGAAGAATAAAGTAACTGTACGATCCTCTGCCACAGGACGTAGTAGTTTTAGATGAACAGCGACACAGTACCAGAACCTTTAAGCCAACCCGGCAGTACTATGTGGTAGGTTAACTTAAGATGCGTCCTCCAATCGAGTCACCAGGCCCCTCTCCAGACCAGCGCTCCGCATGATCCTTCCATGACGGGTCCTCCCCTGGATTCTCAATTGTCCGGCTTCTTCCCGCAGGACAGACAGCCCAGGACCATCCCTGCAGTAGTAGTAGTAGGCCCCAGACAGACTTCTGGGCCCACCCACACGCTGCAGCATCGCAGTCCTCCAGCCCGGAGGACCACGAGGTAGGACTCCTAGCACATACCTCTCGGCCAGGAGGGCCAGCAGGTGGAAAGAAAGAGACCAATAAATATGGCGTCTGTCCCTTAAATACCCCTTCCCAGAATGCACCGCAGGGGACAACCTCTGCCGAGTTACTTCTGAGAAAGAAGAGCACCTAATACACCTCAGTCTGCTGCTTTCCAGCTTCGGTCTGTAGTGACACCGACATCTATAGGCGACGGAATGGAACTGCACGCAACACAACCAAGGCTGGAACAGAAGCTAATTTAGCCATAGATTAAATCTGAACTATGTACAGAAAAGACGACCCACTAAATTTACATATAAGCGGTAGACTGAAAAACTACCAGCTCTACATATGCTTAAATACAGTATTTGGAAATCCGATGGACTGTTTAGATGTTAAATTTTAAAAGCAGCAGCAAACCTGCTGACTTCACAGGTTTGCTAATGTGATAGAACTCCTCTGATTTTAAAATTCAACATGTAAACGGTCCGTCAGATTTCCAAATACTGTATTTAACCCCTTCAATACCGGGGGGCACTTATACACCTTCCTGCCCAGGACAATTTTCAGTTTTCAGCGCTGTCGCACTTTGAATGACAATTACGCGGTCATGTAACACTGTACCCAAACTACATTTTTATCATTTTCTTCCCACAAATAGAGATTTCTTTTGTTGGTATTTCATCACCTCTGGGGGGGGGTTTATTTTTTGCTAAACAAATAAAAAAAGACTGAAAATTTTGAAAAAAATAAGTTTTGCTTTTGTTTCTGTTAAAAAAATTTGTAAATAAGTAAGTTTTCTCTTTCACTGATGGGCACTGATAAGGCGGCACTGACACGGTGGCATCAATGAGCGGGCACTGACGATGGGCACTGATATGCGGCACTGATGGGTGGCACTGATATGCAGCACTGATGGGCATTGATAGGCGGCACTGATGGGCACTCATGGGTGTCACTGGTTGGCACTGATGGGCACTGAAAGGCAGCACTGATGGGCACTGATAGGGTGGCGCTGATAGGAGGCACTGCTGGGCGCTGATAGGCGGTACTGATGGGCACTGATATGTGTCACTGATGGGCACTGATACACGGCACTGATATGAGGCACTGGCAGTGGTAGGCATTGTGAGTGGGCACAGATTGGCAGCTGCCTGGGCACACATTAGTATTTCCCTGGGGGTCTAGGGGGCATACCTGGTGGTCCAGTGTGGTGGCCATCCTGGTGGTCCTGGGTGGGATCCGAGGGGGGGCTGTGCTGATAAACAATCAGCACAGCCCTCCCTGTCAGGAGAGCAGCCGATCGGCTCTCCTCTACTTGCGTCTGTCAGACGCGAGTGAGGAAAGTCCGATCACTGGCTCTTCCTATTTACATCGTGATCAGCCGTGATTGGACATGGCTGATCACATGGTAAAGAGTCTCCGTCAGAGACTCTTTACCTAGATCGGTGTTGCGGGGTGTCAGACTGACACCCCGCAACAACGATCGCCACTATGCGCGCCCCCGGGGGCGCGCAGCGGCTCGATATCCTGATCACGTCATATGACGTCCCGTCAGGATAATGAAACCACTGTGCCGCCGTCATTTTGCTATATGGTGGGCTGCAAGTGGTTAAGCATAGAAAGCCTAGTCTTGTGTTAAAAATAACTGCGAAATGCAAAACTCCGGTGGGCGTAACAAGATGTCTGCTTGCCCCCTTCTCGGTGTATCATTACTGTGGAGGAGTGCGGGGTGTAGCAAGATGGCGGCGATGGAAAGTCACTTCCGTTACCAGTTCTGAGGGGTCGCCATATCTGACGGAACACTGGAGCAGCAGCGTCCACAAGAAGCAGGGCCGGAGCCGGAGTTCCTCCATTTTGCGGCAGCCCAGGAGGAAGATTCGCGTCCAGCAGGGGGCAGCGGCCAGATTGGAAGGGGGAAGAGGCAGGCATACGCACCGCCACTAATCGCCACCCACGGGAGGCAGGGTCAGACCGAGCTGGGGGCTGGAGCAGAAACCCCCCCCCGTTGCCCAGCAGAAAGTGGGAGTGGAGACACAGACGGACTGTACATACAGGAGCTGTTCTCAGCCTTCAGATGCCAAGCTGGGGTGCTTCCTGCTGATGCCCAGCTGCCTGCCATCCCTCCTGCTGATGCCCAGCTGCCTGCCTTCCCTCCTGCTGCTGAGAACCCTCCGGCTGTGGGTGAGTGCACCCCTTGGGGGTTCTGTCTGCTCTGGTTCACTCATTAACCACTAGCCCCGGAGGATTTGGCTGCCACTCATTAAAATTAGAAGAAAAGAGGTTTAACCTTAAACTACGTAGAGGGTTCTTTACTGTAAGAGCGGCAAGGATGTGGAATTCCCTTCCACAGGCGGTGGTCTCAGCGGGGAGCATCGATAGTTTCAAGAAACTATTAGATAATCACCTGAATGACCGCAACATACAGGGATATACAATGTAATACTGACATATAATCACACACATAGGTTGGACTTGTGTCTTTTTTCAACCTCACCTATTATATAACTATGTGCCCAATGCCCGGGCCATTTTTTGCGATTCGGCACTGTGTCGCATTTAACTGACAATTGCGCGGTCCTGCGACGTGGCTCCCAAACAAAATTGAAGTTTTTTTTCCCCCACAAATGGAGATTTCTTTTGGTGGTATTTGATCACCTCTGCAGTATTTATTTTTTGTGCTATAAACAAAAATAGAGCGGCAATTGTGAAAAAAACGCATTATTTTTTACTTTTTTGCTATAATAAATATCCCAAAAAAATATACAAAAAAAAAAAATGTTTTTCCTCAGTTTAGGCCGATACGTATTCTTCTACATATTTTTGGTAAAAAAAAAAAATCGAAATAGGTGTTTATTGATTGGTTTGCGCAAAATTTATAGCGTCTACAAAATAGGGGATAGTTTTATGGCATTTTTATTAATAATTTTTTTTATTAGTAATGGCGGCGATCAGCGATTTCTGTCGTGACTGCGACATTATGGCGGACACATCGGACACTTTTGACGCTATTTTGCGACCATTGGCATTTATACAGCGATCAGAGCTTTTAAAAATGCATTGATTACTGTGTAAATGACACTGGCAGGGAAGGGGTTAATCACTAGGGGGCGAGGAAGGGGTTAAGTGTGTCCTAGGGAGTCATTCTAACTGTGGGGGGCGTGGCTACATGTGACACGACAGAGCAGAAGATCAGTGTCCTGTCACAAGGCAGAACGGGGAGATGCCTTGTTTACACTGGCATCCCCCCGTTCTGCAGCTCCGTGACACGATCGCGGGGCATCGGGTCGTGTCTCCGACTGAGCAGGCACTTTTGTGGTTTTTTGGCATCTTTAATGGAATGCGGTTACTGCTATGGTCGTGTGGCTAAAGTAATGGCCGGGGTTTCCCTTTTCCTTCGCCTCCTGCGTCTCCCTTCCTGCATGGACTTCTTCTCAATTAAGCAGGCCTTGAAGGGGTATCGTAAGGTGAAGTTCTCGCCAGATGGTAGACGGCCTATTTCGTTAGAGCTTCTAGCCGATCTTTCTGCTGCCACTTCGGTGGTGTGCTTTTCTTGTTATGAGGCTCAGCTGTTCCGTATAGCATTTTCTTTGATATTCTTTGGGCCTTGCGGATTTCCGAGCTGGTTCTGCAATCCAGGCATGGTTCTTCTGGCATTTTATTTGAACATATTTTGTTTAGTGATTCTTTTATCCAGTTATATCTACGCCGGTCAAAGACCGACCAATTGGGTAGGGGCACTTGGGTGTCATTGGCTGCTGGGTCAGACCCCTCTATCTGCCCGGTGAGCCTGGTTAGGCAATTTTCGGCTGTATGTCCACGTTGCACGGGCCCCTTCCGGGTGCATTTGAATTTACACCCATTGACTAAGTTCCAATTTGACACAGTATTGAAGAAATGTCTCGCTCATCTAGGTCTTCAGCGCTTCTGTTTTTCTTCCCATTCATTTCGTATAGGCGTAGCATCAGAGGCCTCCAGATTGGGTATCCCCCTTTTGGGTATTAAGGATTTGGGTGGATGGATGTCTAAATATTTTCAGTTGTATGTGCCTCCTAACCTTTTTCTTTGACTCATTTCAGGTATGCAACGATGTTTCTGGATAATAGGACACTCCTATGTTTATTGGGCCGAAAGCGAGGAGCTCAGTGTGTGAGTGGTCGTAATTTGTGTTTGTCTCCGGAAGCCTTCACCATTTATTATAAGAGAGTGAGAGGCATGTGCTGGTGTCAGCTGTACTGGCATTTGTTTCAATTGTTCTAAGTGTGACCCATACCCTCCATTTTGGTAGTTTGCACAGGGGGTAACGACCTGGGTAAGGTAAAAACGCTTGACTTGTTGTTCATGATTAAAAGAGACCTTCAGTGGTTTTGTTTATCCTCCCCAGGTACAAACATAGTTTTCTCAGAGATCATATCATGGCTTTCCTAGTGATCGTCTCCTCAGCATCGGGCTTTCGAGAAAATGAGGAAGCGGGTCAACAGGGCCTTGGAGAAGCACATGCCATCCTTAGGTGGTTTGTCTCATAGGCACATTGATCTGGAGGGTGGCATCCCAGGTCTGTACAGACGGGACGGGGTCTATCTCTCAGTGGTCAACCAGGATATTTTCAATCTTGTGGGTTTTGCCGACCTTGTTTGCAAGGTCGGCTGGTGGGGTCTTGAGAATGTTATAATGTTGGTTATGACTCGAGTTCTGACAACTGGGCCAAAAGTCTACAGTAAACTGTGTATTGTACCCTGATTAATGATTAATGATGTTGTTTGTTATGTTATCATCATTTCTTTCCACTTTTGTCTAATGGTTTTCTTTTTTGACAGCTGGTTGTATTCGGGGACTGTTGTTTGGGAGGGTTGGGGTGTGTCCTGCAATCCCATTGGACAGACCTAGAAGTGTGGAAGAAATTAGACTAGCAGAAAAATTTAATTAGGAATCTTATGTAGCGCTACCCCCCGGAGGAGCCGCTAATGAATATTTGGTTCTGCACCCTGCCTCTCAACCCCAAGAACGGTCTCAACCCCTCTGGCACACCTGTATGGTAATATTAGTGTGGGGCCCAACAATAGAGAGAAACACAGTAATGACGAACCACAAAATACCAACACCAGCTGTAGTAGTAATAGAGACCCACACAGAATATTCGTTAACCACTCAGAAGATTTACTAAAGTGGATATTAAACACAATGAACAACGTGATGAAATGCAAACAATAAATGACAGTTGACAACATTCAGTATGGATATGAAAAACTGTGTATTTGATCATCACCGTAGGGAGTATATGTGGACAGGTATACAGTGTTAAATATTATCCAAGACCTATATTAAACACCTTCCCACTGAAGCCTCAATATACACACACAATTTACAATATAATGTTTCTCACATTCAATGATGCAATGCAATATTTAACCTACACTCAAGGGCTCCCCCTAGGTTGCAGTTCAGAGCAGTTCTCCATAGCAGAGCAGCAGAGCTTTGTAAAGAAATACAGTGATGAATGTTCCTCAATTTGCAGTTTGTCTTCAGCTAGCCGGATATTATACTGCAGTATTTGTAATCCAACAGGGAAACAGAGAGAAAGCAAACTGTAGAATAAATGGTACGCTGATAACTGTTTAACTGAAGAAATAGAGCACTTGTAACACTTCCTCCTTATCTGTGAGTGTAATACAGTACTGACTTTATAGTACAGGGAATAACAGACCCTAGAGTTCAGCTGTATGCGGCCTGTAAACAGGTAAGATCACTTCTGTGGGACTACAAGTCTCACCAGCAGAGTCTGTAAATGACTCACTCATCATAATAGTGCACTTTACTGAAATGGGCAGGTGCCCTCTCACCACAATAGACCAAGAATCTGTGAGGCTACGTCCAGACTCTCCCCTTGATGTCTCAGTCTGACTCTGATGAAAGATGGCGCTGCCACGCTGTACCCACTCTATGACACTATGCCTGCATGAGCCACGCTGTACCCACTCTGTAACACTGTGCCTGCATGAGCCACGCTGTACCCACTCTATAACACTGTGCATGCATGAGCCATGCTATACCCACTCTACGACACTGTGCCTGCATGAGCCACGCTGTACCCACTCTACGACATTGTGCCTGCATAAGCCACGTTGTACCCACTCTACGACGATGTGCCTCTATGAGCCACGCTGTACCAGCTCTATAACACTGTGCATGCATGAGCCACACTGTACCCACTCTATGACACTGTGCCTGCATGAACCATGCTGTACCCACTCTATAACACTGTGCATGCATGAGCCACGGTGTACCCACTCTATGACACTGTGCCTGCATGAACCATGCTGTACCCACTCTATAACACTGTGCGTGCATGAACCACAATGTACCCACTCTATAACACTGTGCATGCATGAACCATGCTGTACCCACTCTACGACACTGTGCCTGCATGAGCCACGCTGTACCCACTCTATAACACTGTGCCTGCATGAGCCACGCTGTACCCACTCTATGACACTGTGCCTGCATGAGCCACGCTGTACCCACTCTATGACACTGTGCCTGCATGAGTCACGTTGTACCCACTCTACGAAATTGTGCCTGCATGAACCATGCTGTACCCACTCTACGAAATTGTGCCTGCATGAGCTGCACTGTACACACGGTCGGACGTTCCGACGGAAAATGTGCGATCGGACCTTGTTGTCGGAAATTACGACCGTGTGTGGGCTCCATCGGAATTTCCGACACACAAAGTTTGAGAGCTTGCTATAAAATTTTCCAACAACAAAATCCGTTTGCGCAAATTCCGACCGTGTGTAGACAATTCCGAGATGGAACTGCTCGGTCTGGTAAAATTATCGTTCGGAATGCGCTGGGGCGGCACAGTGGTGTAGTGGGTAGCACTCTCGCCTAGCAGTAAAAAGGGTCTCTGGTTCGAATCCCAACCATGACACTACCTGCCTGGAGTTTGCATGTTCTCCCTGTGCCTGTGTTGGGTTTCCTCCGGGTACTCCGGTTTCCTTCAACACTCCAAAGACATGCTGGTAGGTTAATTGGTTTCTGTCCAAAATTGGCCCCTAGTATATGAATGTGAGTTTGGGACCTTGGATTGTGGGCTCCTTGAGGATAGGGTGCGATGTATGTGTGGATCGCTGCGTAAATTGACGGCGCTATATGGGTACCTTAAATAAATAGGGATAATTGTAGGCACGCAACCACACTCACTCAGGTTGAACTGGATGGACTGGTGTCTTTATTCAACCTTACTAACCATGTAACTATGTAACTATGAATGGTTACATTCGTCAGGCTGCAATGTTTTAAATTGTTTAATGCAGCGCACTCTCTTCTTCTTTATAATGCTAGAAGAATGAAGTAGTTTTGCTGCTCATATTCACACAGACTTCTCACAAACGTACTTTTTTGATTATTTCTCGTGATTTCATGAATATAATATTTGTATTCGTCAGATCTACCAAATTGTTTTTTGGTTTTATGTTTTTATATTTTTGATAATTTGTTGTTTGTTTTTTTAATCAAGATATCCTGTTTTTGTTCATTTTTTGTGAAAAATAAATAGCCATTTATTCTGGGTCATAACAAAATGAAGAGGAAGGCAAAGCTGGATAAACTGGTGAAATTAGCGAAGCCTTTGTACCCCAGGGCACACATCAACTATTTTACAGTCAAAATTGGTGGCCTGAGGAGTCCTTATAATAGTGATCACAATCCGGTCCAGGACTACAAGAGATCAGGAACAGCAGCAGATGACATCTATGTCCCCAGGCTGTGGTCATACAACAGCCTATGTCTTTTGCCAGACCAGACTGAACCATGGTTGAACTCACAAATGTGGCTTTGGCTTGTGAGTTGGCCCCTCAACCCCTCTTTTAGGGCTTGTAAGATGAGATACTCACATATTAGGCGTTGGCCCTCCTCCATTTCCAGCATTTTGCAGGCTGTAATATAGGCAAAGTCCTCTTAAACACTGTGGGGGTTCTGAGGGCCGCAGTAGCCTTCATAAATAGGCCAATTGCGGCCTCCTTCAGGTTACTTCTCTTCCTGCCACTTTTTTGTGGAAGGCGGAGGGGAAGGACCTGGGTATTGGGCAGGCTACTGAGCCTGGCCACCTCCTGGCTGCCACTTACCCCTGCCACCTCCTGGCTGAGGCTTTCCTGCGTATGAAAAAGGGACATCGTTTTAGTTTTTGGTTCATCAATCACACACAATTTTCATCTCATGACTGTCGCAAATTGAATGTTAATAAATAGAAAAGACTATCATTCTGACCCCAGCATTTTTCATTCTTGTCCCAATCATTTGTGGCCACTACTGTCTATTGATATGTAAAACACTTTGTGAAATCAGAAATTATTTATCAAAACTAACATATATTTAACATCATTAATAATTTGACAAACAGAAATATTTAGAAGAATGCTATACCTGGCTTAATCTGGGCTCCTCCACTTATTCCTGGCTGGAAGGCCCAGGTTGGGTGTCAGAAGCCTCAGCTGAGGTGGAAGGAAGCCTTGGAGGAAGATTGGAGAGTGCTGGCCTGGGTTCAGTCTGACCTGCCAGAAAATGCAGCCTGTCATAGTACCACAGCCTGGGGACATAAATGTCATCTTCTGCAGCACCTGATCTCAGGAAATCCTGGACCTTCTTGCGCTCCCTATTATAAGTGCTCCTCATGCCACCAATTAGGGCCTTCAAATAGGGGATGTCTGCCGTGGGAATCACCGGCTTCACAAATTCCAGCAATTTATCCAGAGCTTCCTTCCTCTTTGTTGTATTGTTATAATGTGGGTGGTTTACCTGGCACAGACAGGGCAGCTCCCTGAACATATCAAGGAATATGGGGATAAAGTCCTGATCATTCACTAGATCCATTTTCTCTGCAAGACATAACACAAGACCTAAACCCTAATGTAAGGCTAAACTCTCCTAATCTTGTCCCAATATAGGCCTCAATCTATAAGCAGTATAGACCCAAGTTAAAATTGTACCTTCATTATCACGATCGGCGCTTCTGATACGCTTTCCTCCTCTCACAGATTGTACGTACAACGCACACGTGTTACGCTTTATATACACTGCGCATGCGTGAAACTCCGCCCACCCCTGGCGTTCTTTCTAGTCTATTCCCCGCCCCTTCTGTTTCGGCGCAGTGGGGGAGAGCACATGGCGGAGACACAGCAGGTGCGTGATAATAGCAGCAACGAGGAGGAGGAAAGCCCGGAGCCAGAAACGTCACGATCCCGGAGGAGACGATTTAAGGCCTCAAATATGGCCTTTGTGGAGATGGTGGACATCTTGAAAAGGACCGACTATGATGGGAAGTATGGACCTTACCCCAACCCAAATGTGCGAAAGGCCAAGATCATGGCTAATGTTGTGAAGAGTCTGCGCAGGGATTTTGGGGTACGACGATCCAAGGATCAACTGAGGAAAGGCTGGTCAGACCTGAAATTGAGGGAGCGCGATCAGTATAGAAGGATCAGGAGAGTGCTGCAAAAAAGTAAGTAGTTGTCCTGTATTCCTATTCTTTATTTCTATTACCTTCGTGCTGCTCCATGTGCTTTTCTTTACTGTTGTACAATTTAAAATGGCAACTTTCATGTTCATGGGCACATTAATCGTTCGTAGGAAACATTGTTCGTTCGGCCACCAAAATACGATGTTTTGGCCAGATGCATTTCAATAAATTTTTTCTGGCCTACTTAGATTAAAAAAAGTGTGTTGTCTAGATGGGTTTGTAACTAGAATGAAATGCAAACGAGATTCTGTGTAAGGAGAGGACACTCAGCAGCCGTTTACACATCTGGACGCTGGAGCACTAGTGTGGGACACAAGAACACCCTTTTTATTAGGGGGCCCCACACAGGTGCTCCAGTGTATACTATAGGGGTGTCTCCATCTGTGAAGCTTGTACAAAACAGGTAAGTATTCAAGCTTTACAAAGGTAAAAAAAAAAAGATTCTTCATCTTGCAACTCTGCCAAAATAGAGAATTGGACCCCACTTCCAAGCAATGTTTCATATTACTATTTCTGCCCTCAAATATCTGTGTGCTAAGTATACCTATTTTTTTTTTTTACATAGGGGAGAAAAGACTCGGAGTACACCACTCATCAGGAAGAAGGGGAAATCCCCCCAACCCAACCAGAGGAGGAGGAGGGAGACGTTGTAGAAATTGCCACCACATCAGGTGAGTGTCTGCGACCACAGCCTCAGGTAAGGGATGGATGCCAGCATATTTATAATACATGGTGGTTTTTTTTTTTTTTTTAGGTGATGAGGATGTTCTGGATGAAGGTAATTTCACCAGTGAAAGTGCCCAGATCCTCATCAGGGAGACAATGGGGTGTAATAGAGATTTAGAAAACCTAAAGGAAAACATTAATGATGTTCAAAACAAAATGAAGAACATCGTTGATTTTTAGGGAGAATCTAAAACGCCCAGAAATCCCAAAATTTTTTTCTTGTTAATTTTAGTTTTTATGACTAATTTTTTACATATTTTAAAAGCCAAATTTTGAAGATGCACACAGTGTGTCAACATGTACATGGCTATCTGCTATCACGGAAGATCAATGTACGCGTTTTGTGGGTGCGACCCCTTCCTCAATAATAAAGTAGCTGAGGGGAAGAGGCTGCACCCCCAAAACACGTCCATTGATCCCCCATGATGGGAGATAGCACATGTTGACATTAGGCATGGGATCAGAAGGGAAATCTCCATTATGAATCCCAATTTTTGTGCATCTTCAAAATTTGAGGATTGAAATGAGAGTAAAGTATGTACAAAATGCCAACATCCTTCAAACTGGAACAAGAGAAAAATGTGCACTATAAGTACACCGAGGTCGCCCTTAGAGGATTTTACTGGCAAAAAGTAACTGGTATCAACAATATTTTATAAAAAAATGCACAGCAGTGCCAACTTTATTAAACATATAGAAAAATATATATAAAAAAATAGCAGTACAAATACAATTACCGTATATACTCGAGTACAAGTCGTTCCGAGTATAAGTCGAGGCCCTAATTTACCACAAAAAAATGGGAAAAACTTATTGACCCGAGTATAAGACGAGGGTGAGAAATGCACACCTACTTTAAGTGGAAAAGAGGGTCAACAATGCCCATTTGCAGCCATAGGTCCCCTGAACTTCAAACTCGGTAGTTAAGGGTTCCTAGATGCCCCCTAGCTGCAGCCAAAATTTGGGGTCTCTGAACCCAAAGGGTCCCAAAATGACATTGCTGCAGATGGACACAGTTGACCGGATTTGGGGCCCCCTATCTTGGGGCCACTTAGTGCTAGGAACCCCAAATTTGGTGTGCAAACCCAGTGGAACTAGCACCATAAAATATCCAAAGCTGGGGTTTCTAGCACTAAAGGGCCCCAAAATCGGTTCAGAAAATGTCAAGCACTTTTCTGTAGCAGAGAATGACATTTTCCGAACCGGATTTGGGGCCCTTTATTCTTGGGGCCACTTGGTGCTAGGAACTCCATCTTTGGATATGTTATGGTACCAGTTCTACTGGGTTTCCACACCAAATTTGGGGTTCCTAGCACTAAGTGGCCCTGAGATACGGGGCCCCAAGGTCAGTTCAGAAAATGTCAAGCACTTTTTTGCAGCAGAGAATGACATTTTCCGAACCGATTTTGGGGCCCCGTATCTTGGGGTCACTTAGTGCTAGGAATTTAATCTTTGGATATGTTGTGGTACCAGTTCCACTGGGTTTGCACACCAAATTTGGGGTTCCTAGCACCAAGTGGTCCTGACATACAGGGCCCCAAAGTCGGTTCGGAAAATGAAATTTTTTTGCTGCAGAAAAGTGCTTGACTCGAGTATAAGTCGAGGGGGGCACTTTCAGCACAAAAAAAGTGCTGAAAAACTCGACTTATACTCGAGTATATACGGTATGCAAAGTGCAGATACAAACATAATATGCACATCCAATTGTATACAGTGGATATGACACCCCCTGTGCCTGCAGCCCGCAGCCTAAACGGATATAAGGTTAAGCGGATAAAGTGTACGGCACGTATCCCGACATGTTTCGGAGATGGGTATGTATTACTCCTTCATCAAGGGCTTTACAATTGGGTGATCAAATCTCTATCTGTAATATAAATTTCAAAATAGTAAAGTTGTATCGTCATAATTATATGCGACTACTGACAAGGTTTTGTAATTGTAAAGGCTAGTACAAAAGTCAAAAAAGTTTTTAAAAAAAGGGGCTAGTCATACTTACACCAATCTGGGTAATAAAGACAAACGAGTAATGACAAAGCAGTAATTGAACACGAGAGATGGAGCAGGCTGGCTTGTAAAGTCCACAGAACGTGAGATGGACATCCACAAGTGTGAGACCTAACGCTGCAGCACTCTCACAAGAGACGCCTGATTATAGTCTGTGTCATTGAAATATTAAACAATGAATACAGGGAACTGAAGCCCATATGCAGCTAAGAAAAAGCAATCACAAAGCTGCAGTAAAGGAACATATGGGATAAAATTCACACAGTGTCCTAATATATATAGAGTGTATAAAATAGTTCACGTTACCTTGTGGTTTGTGAGTGATTTCCTGGGACACAGACCTCCGGGCAGCAGTTCAAAACTGACAGATGCCCTGGGAGTGTCTGTGTCTCATAAGGGACAGCTGATTAGGCATCAGCCAATCAGTGTCCACTCCACAGAGTCAGCTGCATATCGAGTAGCTGTGTGTGGAGCTCAGAGCGTCCCCCTGGCACTGCGGCCCCAGGGGGGGGGGTGATGATTTCACGCGCCGCCGCATCACCAGCGGGTATACGATCGCCATGCAAACAGAAGGCAAGCATGGAGTCACGTCAAAGAGCTCCTCCACATGCAAAAGGCCCTGGGGACAGGCCGGATCGCTCCGCTCCCTAGCCGTGCAAGTGTGGAGCTTACCCCCCAGGTGTGAGCATGCGAACAGTCATCGAGTAGATAGCGCCATTTAGTGGACAAGGAGTAGAATGAATAAGCAGGCAGGCACTGATGGGCGGGGACTGATGAGGCACTGATGGGCGGGGACTGATGAGGAGGCACTGATGGGCGGGGACTGATGAGGCACTGATGTGCAGCACTGATGGCCGGGGACTGATGAGGCACTGATGGGCGGGGACTGATGAGGCACTGATGGGCGGGGACTGATGAGGCACTGATGGGCTGGGACTGATGAGGAGGCACTGATGAGCGGGGACTTTTGAGGAGGCACTGATGCGCGGGGATTGATGAGGAGGCACTGATAGGCGGGGATTGATGAGGAGGCACTGATGGGCGGGGACTGATGAGGAGGCACTGATGGGAGGGGACTGATGAGGAGGCACTGATGGGCGGGGACTGATGAGGAGGCACTGATGGGAGGGGACTGATGAGGAGGCACTGATGGGCGGGGACTGATGAGGAGGCACTGATGGACGGGGGCTGATGAGGAGGGACTGATGGGTGGGGAGTGATGGGCGGGGACTGATGAGGAGGCACTGATGGGTGGGGACTGATGAGGAGGCACTGATGGGCGGGGACTGATGAGGAGGCTCTGATGGGCGGGGACTGATGAGGAAGCACTGATGGGCGGGGACTGATGAGGAGGCACTGATGGGCGGGGACTGATGAGGAGGCACTGATGGGTGGAGACTGATGAGGAAGCACTGATGGGCGGGGACTGATGAGGAGGCACTGATGGGCGGGGACTGATGAGGAGGCACTGATGGACGGGGACTGATGAGGAGGCACTGATGGGTGGGAACTAATGAGGCACTGATGGGCGGGGACTGATGAGGCACTGATGGGCGGGGACTGATGAGGCACTGATGGGCTGGGACTGATGAGGAGGCACTGATGAGCGGGGACTTTTGAGGAGGCACTGATGCGCGGGGATTGATGAGGAGGCACTGATGGGCGGGGACTGATGAGGAGGCACTGATGGGCGGGGACTGATGAGGAGGCACTGATGGGCGGGGACTGATGAGGAGGCACTGATGGACGGGGGCTGATGAGGAGGGACTAATGGGTGGGGAGTGATGGGCGGGGACTGATGAGGAGGCACTGATGGGTGGGGACTGATGAGGAGGCACTGATGGGCGGGGACTGATGAGGAAGCACTGATGGGCGGGGACTGATGAGAAGGCACTGATGGGCGGGGACTGATGATGAGGCACTGATGGGCGGAGACTGATGAGGAAGCACTGATGGGCGGGGACTGATGAGGAGGCACTGATGGGCGGGGACTGATGAGGAGGCACTGATGGGTGGAGACTGATGAGGAAGCACTGATGGGCGGGGACTGATGAGGAGGCACTGATGGGCGGGGACTGATGAGGAGGCACTGATGGACGGGGACTGATGAGGAGGCACTGATGGGTGGGAACTAATGAGGCACTGATGGGCGGGGACTGATGAGGAGGCACTGATGGGCGGGGACTGATGAGCAGGCACTGATGGGCGGGGACTGATGGGTGGGGACAGATGAGGAGGCACTGATGAGGCACTGATGGGCGGGGACTGATGAGGAGGCACTGATGGGCGGGGACTGATGAGGAGGCACTGATGAGTGGGGACTTTTGAAGAGGCACTGATGGGCGGGGATTGATGAGGAGGCACTGATGGGCGGGGACTGATGAGGAGGCACTGATGGGTGGGGACTGATGAGGAGGCACTGATGGGCGGGGACTGATGAGGAGGCTCTGATGGGCGGGGACTGATGAGGAAGCACTGATGGGCGGGGACTGATGAGGAGGCACTGATGGGCGGGGACTGATGAGGAGGCACTGATGGGTGGAGACTGATGAGGAAGCACTGATGGGCGGGGACTGATGAGGAGGCACTGATGGGCGGGGACTGATGAGGAGGCACTGATGGACGGGGACTGATGAGGAGGCACTGATGGGTGGGAACTAATGAGGCACTGATGGGCGGGGACTGATGAGGCACTGATGGGCGGGGACTGATGAGGCACTGATGGGCTGGGACTGATGAGGAGGCACTGATGGGCGGGGACTGATGAGGAGGCACTGATGGGCAGGGACTGATGAGGAGGCACTGATGGGCGGGGACTGATGAGGATGCACTGATGGACGGGGGCTGATGAGGAGGGACTAATGGGTGGGGAGTGATGGGCGGGGACTGATGAGGAGGCACTGATGGGTGGGGACTGATGAGGAGGCACTGATGGGCGGGGACTGATGAGGAAGCACTGATGGGCGGGGACTGATGAGAAGGCACTGATGGGCGGGGACTGATGATGAGGCACTGATGGGCGGAGACTGATGAGGAAGCACTGATGGGCGGGGACTGATGAGGAGGCACTGATGGGCGGGGACTGATGAGGTAGCACTGATGAGGAAGCACTGATGGGCGGGGACTGATGAGAAGGCACTGATGGGCGGGGACTGATGATGAGGCACTGATGGGCGGAGACTGATGAGGAGGCACTGATGGGCAGGGACTGATGAGGAGGCACTGATGGGCGGGGACTGATGAGGATGCACTGATGGACGGGGGCTGATGAGGAGGGACTAATGGGTGGGGAGTGATGGGCGGGGACTGATGAGGAGGCACTGATGGGTGGGAACTAATGAGGCACTGATGGGCGGGGACTGATGAGGCACTGATGGGCGGGGACTGATGAGGCACTGATGGGCTGGGACTGATGAGGAGGCACTGATGGGCGGGGACTGATGAGGAGGCACTGATGGGCAGGGACTGATGAGGAGGCACTGATGGGCGGGGACTGATGAGGATGCACTGATGGACGGGGGCTGATGAGGAGGGACTAATGGGTGGGGAGTGATGGGCGGGGACTGATGAGGAGGCACTGATGAGGAAGCACTGATGGGCGGGGACTGATGAGAAGGCACTGATGGGCGGGGACTGATGATGAGGCACTGATGGGCGGGGACTGATGAGGAGGCACTGATGGGCAGGGACTGATGAGGAGGCACTGATGGGCGGGGACTGATGAGGATGCACTGATGGACGGGGGCTGATGAGGAGGGACTAATGGGTGGGGAGTGATGGGCGGGGACTGATGAGGAGGCACTGATGGGTGGGGACTGATGAGGAGGCACTGATGGGCGGGGACTGATGAGGAAGCACTGATGGGCGGGGACTGATGAGAAGGCACTGATGGGCGGGGACTGATGATGAGGCACTGATGGGCGGAGACTGATGAGGAAGCACTGATGGGCGGGGACTGATGAGGAGGCACTGATGGGCGGGACTGATGAGGTAGCACTGATGAGGAAGCACTGATGGGCGGGGACTGATGAGAAGGCACTGATGGGCGGGGACTGATGATGAGGCACTGATGGGCGGAGACTGATGAGGAAGCACTGATGGGCGGGGACTGATGAGGAGGCACTGATGGACGGGGACTGATGAGGAGGCACTGATGGGTGGGAACTAATGAGGCACTGATGGGCGGGGACTGATGAGGCACTGATGGGCGGGGACTGATGAGGCACTGATGGGCGGGGATTGATGAGGAGGCACTGATGGGCGGGGACTGATGAGGAGGCACTGATGGGCAGGGACTGATGAGGAGGCACTGATGGGCGGGGACTGATGAGGATGCACTGATGGACGGGGGCTGATGAGGAGGGACTAATGGGTGGGGAGTGATGGGCGGGGACTGATGAGGAGGCACTGATGGGTGGGGACTGATGAGGAGGCACTGATGGGCGGGGACTGATGAGGAAGCACTGATGGGCGGGACTGATGAGAAGGCACTGATGGGCGGGGACTGATGATGAGGCACTGATGGGCGGAGACTGATGAGGAAGCACTGATGGGCGGGGACTGATGAGGAGGCACTGATGGGCGGGGACTGATGAGGAGGCACTGATGGGTGGAGACTGATGAGGAAGCACTGATGGGCGGGGACTGATGAGGAGGCACTGATGAGCGGGGACTGATGAGGAGGCACTGATGGGTGGAGACTGATGAGGAGGCACTGATGAGTGGGGACTTTTGAAGAGGCACTGATGGGCGGGGACGGATGAGGAGGCACTGATGAGCGGGGACTTTTGAGGAGGCACTGATGGGCGGGGACGGATGAGGACGGACTGATGGACGGGGACTGATGGGCGGGGACTGATGAGGAGGCACTGATGGGCGGGGACTGATGAGGAGGCACTGATGGACGGGGACTGATGAGGAGGCACTGATGAGTGGGGACTTTTGAAGAGGCACTGATGGGCGGGGATTGATGAGGAGGCACTGATGGGCGGGGACTGATGAGGAGGCACTGATGAGCGGGGACTTTTGAGGAGGCACTGATGGGCGGGGACGGATGAGGACGGACTGATGGATGGGGACTGATGGGCGGGGACTGATGAGGAGGCACTGATGGGCGGGGACTGATGAGGAGGCACTGATGGGCGGGGACTGATGAGGAGGCACTGATGGGTGGGGACTGATGAGGAGGCACTGAGGGGCAGGGACTGATGAGGAGTAACTGATGGGTGGGGACTGATGAGGAGGCACTGATGGGCGGGGACTGATGAGGAGTAACTGATGGGTGGGGACTGATGAGGAGGCACTGATGGGCGGGGACTGATGAGGAGTAACTGATGGGTGGGGACTTTTGAGGAGGCACTGATGGGCGCCGACGAAAGCCAGGCCATAACAAAATGTTTCTTCACTAGAAACATAAACTTCTCTAAAACAACTTTAATAAAAACCTAAATGATTCTACTGGAAATAGAATTTAGTAGAAAACAGCACTATATTTCGCTCAAGACTAAAATCAGCAGAAACAAAAAGGCAGTTGCAGCAATCTAAAATCAGTCCACGGCAAAATGGTGGATGAAATCCGGACTACAGAAAAATGGCCGACATTAACAAATGAAAACCAACACAAAGCAGGATTTCCCTACAAAAACTGACTATACTATTGAGACACCAATATTAACACTTATCACTAGACAAACACTTTAGGTTACATCAATTAGGGCCCATACTAAAATATAGGCAACTAAACTATATATCCAAAAACGCTAAAGTTACATAAAACATGAAATAACACGCCTTAAACATACACTCTTGTCCCAAATACAACACAATACTTGGCTCTGAGAGTTAGATGGTCAACAGAACTCCCCCCATGTTATTACCTAGAAACCTGAGACCCCCCCACAGGGTGTAAACAGCTCCTATTGTGATGTCCCAACAATGCATGGCCGCCCTTCCCCCTTCCTCCACATGACCGCCCTTCCCCCTTCATCCACATGGCGCCCTTCCCCCTTCATCCACATGGCCGCCCTTCCCCCTTCCTCCACATGGCCGCCCTTCCTCCACATGGCCGCCCTTCCCCCTTCCTCCACATGGCCGCCCTTCCCCCTTCCTCCACATGGCCGCCCTTCCCCCTTCCTCCACATGGCCGCTTGGATATGCGACAGGCATTTCAACTTAAAACCAAACCCTTTACTTAAAAATATTATTACACTTATGGGGACATGTGTCTTAGTCCCATAGAAAGGTAAAAATCACAATTCATATATTTCTATTTCTCATATACATCACAAATATATCACACAGCATACAATTACACAGCCTGCTCAGACACACACAGCATACAATTACACAGCCTGCTCAGACACACACAGCATACAATTACACAGCCCGCTCAGACACACACAGCATACAATTACACAGCCTGCTCAGACACACACAGCATACAATTACACAGCCTGCTCAGACACACACACAGCATACAATTACACAGCCTGCTCAGACACACACAGCATACAATTACACAGCCTGCTCAGACACACACACAGCATATAATTACACAGCCTGCTCAGACACACACAGCATACAATTACACAGCCTGCTCAGACACACACAGCATACAATTACACAGCCTGCTCAGACACACACACAGCATACAATTACACAGCCTGCTCAGACACACACAGCATACAATTACACAGCCTGCTCAGACACACACAGTATACAATTACACAGCCTGCTCAGACACACACAGCATACAATTACACAGCCTGGTCAGACACACACAGCATACAATTACACAGCCTGCTCAGACACACACAGCATACAATTACACAGCCTGCTCAGACACACACAGCATACAATTACACAGCCTGCTCAGTCATACACAGCATACAATTACACAGCCTGCTCAGACACACACAGCATACATTTACACAGCCTGCTCAGTCATACACAGCATACAATTACACAGCCTGCTCAGACACACACAGCATACAATTACACAGCCTGCTCAGACACACACACAGCATACAATTACACAGCCTGCTCAGACACACACAGCATACAATTACACAGCCTGCTCAGACACACACAGCATACAATTACACAGCCTGCTCAGACACACACAGCATACAATTACACAGCCTGCTCAGTCATACACAGCATACAATTACACAGCCTGCTCAGTCATACACAGCATACAATTACACAGCCTGCTCAGTCATACACAGCATACAATTACACAGCCCGCTCAGACACACACAGCATACAATTACACAGCCCGCTCAGACACACACAGTATACAATTACACAGCCTGCTCAGTCATACACAGCATACAATTACACAGCCCGCTCAGACACACACAGCATACAATTACACAGCCCGCTCAGACACACACAGCATACAATTACACAGCCTGCTCAGTCATACACAGCATACAATTACACAGCCTGCTCAGTCATACACAGCATACAATTACACAGCCTGCTCAGTCATACACAGCATACAATTACACAGCCTGCTCAGTCATACACAACATACAATTACACAGCCTGCTCAGTCATACACAGCATACAATTACACAGCCCGCTCAGACACACACAGCATACAATTACACAGCCCGCTCAGACACACACAGCATACAATTACACAGCCCGCTCAGACACACACAGCATACAATTACACAGCCCGCTCAGACACACACAGCATACAATTACACAGCCCGCTCAGACACACACAGCATACAATTACACAGCCTGCTCAGTCATACACAGCATACAATTACACAGCCTGCTCAGTCATACACAGCATACAATTACACAGCCTGCTCAGTCATACACAGCATACAATTACACAGCCTGCTCAGTCATACACAACATACAATTACACAGCCTGCTCAGTCATACACAGCATACAATTACACATCCTGCTCAGTCACACACAGCATACAATTACACAGCCCGCTCAGACACACACAGCATACAATTACACAGCCCGCTCAGACACACACAGCATACAATTACACAGCCCGCTCAGACACACACAGCATACAATTACACAGCCTGCTCAGTCATACACAGCATACAATTACACAGCCTGCTCAGACACACACAGCATACAATTACACAGCCCGCTCAGACACACACAGCATACAATTACACAGCCTGCTCAGTCATACACAGCATACAATTACACATCCTGCTCAGTCATACACAGCATACAATTACACAGCCCGCTCAGACACACACAGCATACAATTACACAGCCTGCTCAGACACACACAGCATACAATTACACAGCCCGCTCAGACACACACAGCATACAATTACACAGCCCGCTCAGACACACACAGCATACAATTACACAGCCCGCTCAGACACACACAGCATACAATTACACAGCCTGCTCAGTCATACACAGCATACAATTACACATCCTGCTCAGTCACACACAGCATACAATTACACAGCCCGCTCAGACACACACAGCATACAATTACACAGCCTGCTCAGACACACACAGCATACAATTACACAGCCCGCTCAGACACACACAGCATACAATTACACAGCCTGCTCAGACACACACAGCATACACTTTAGGTTTGTATTAAATGGGACCTATAGAGGATTTAAATATAGGTGCTTCCCCAATTAATAGACCTACTTACAATGACAAAAATATAACCTATATATTTTTATTTCATGTTTTATGTAAGTTTGGCTTTTTGGATATATTGTTTAGTTGCCTATAGTTTAGTATGGGCCCTAATTGATGTAGCCTAAAGTGTTTGTCTAGTGATAAGTGTTAAAACGGGGGTCCACCTATTGATCGTTTTTTTGTTTTTGGAGTTCATTCACAAACTTTTCTTCTCATGATTATCTACTCACATGTTCTGTGTAATAAGTCCGCCTGTGTCCGATTTCATTGTAAAGAATAACTTAGAAAATTCACTGAAGGCGGTTTCCATCTTCATTGTGGGCATTTGAAGCCCACAAGCATGTATTTCCTGGATGCGGTGAATGCTGTGCTCCCAGCATTCACCGAGATGTTGTGATGACGCTGTTGCACAATGCATGCTGGGAAGCCTGAGACTAGCTCCCAGGGGACTGTGGGAGGTCTGGGAGAGGCTAGAAACACGCCTACCCCCATGGGAGGAAAACCAGGAAGTGCTAAGAAGAATAGAAAAAAAAAGGTAATTACGGCGATTTAAATTTTTTTACACAGCATGTCAGCATCTAGGCAAGGAAGAGAATGCTTAGAGATAATGTTCAAAATTTGGGTGGAACCCCGCTTTAATATTGGTGTCTCAATTGTATATTCAGTTTTTGTAGGGAGAAATCCTGCTTTGTGTTGGTTTTCATTTGTTAATGTCGGCCATTTTTCTGTAGTCTGGATTTCATCCACCATTTTGCCGTGGACCGATTTTCAATTGCTGCAACTGCCTTTTTGTTTCTGCTGATTTTAGTCTCCAGTAGGGATGAGAAAAACACTCCCCGCCTCCCCCCGGTTCGGTTCGCACCAGAGCCTGCAAAGGGACCGAAAGTTTGTGCGAACTTTAGAACACCGTTAAAGTCTATGGGACACGAACGTGAATAATCAAAAGTGGAAAAAAGGGGGAATTTAGGGACTTTTAGGAAGCCATGATCTGGTAAGATCAAGTATTTCCATCCCTAGGGACTTTATATGATGTCATGACCTGGTAAGGACATAGACATCCATCCCATCTATATTTAAAGAAAAAAAGGGGGTATATAACCATATACCAGGATTGTGGGACTTTGTGTGAAGCATATGACAGCCCAAAGAGTAATAGGATGAATTTAAAGGAATTTTATTACACATTGCATAATACATACATAATCAAAAAATAGCAAAAGTAAATTAACATACATAGGTGGAAAAACTGTTGAACACAGTTCAAAGTATATATGCTGGTAGCAATAAAAATATGCATGAATCACATTCAATTGGTAAAAAAATATAATAACAGCATAAGGTAAAAATATTTGTAGGGAAATATTTAAAATTCCCAGGTTCATCACAGACTAAAGGTGTGTACTATTGATAAAAGAGAATATAACCTGCAGGACCTATGGCCTCATTGGCCTGAGAGAGTACAGAACACATCATGACTTGAAGTTCTAATGACATTCGTGGAGACACGGCACATCAAGAGCTCTACGTGTTTTGTGGCTGAAGCCACTCATCAGGAGCAGGCACGTGTGATATCTATGGTTTAGGAAAAAATTGAAAAATGAAAAACAAAAAGAGTTGCAGGAGCAAGGTTAGGGGTAAGGTATCAAACCACCGTAACAAAGACTTACTTGCTCAAATTGGGCATGCTGAAGGTGCAATGGCAAGGCCCCACAGACAGTCCGGGAAATAACTTCACACAAAGTCCCACAATCCTGGTATATGGTTATATACCCCCTTTTTTTCTTTAAATAATCAAAAGTGCTAATTTTAAAGGTTAATATACAAGTTATTGTCATAAAAAGTGTTTGGGGACCCGGGTCCTGCCCCAGGGGACATGAATCAATGCAAAAATAAGTTTTAAAAAGGACGTTTTTTTGGTAGCAGTGATTTTAATGATGCTTAAAGTGAAAAAAAACAAGTGTAATATTCCTTTAACCACCTCAATACCGGACATTTTCACCCCCTTCCTCCCCAGGTCAATTTTCAGCCTTCAGCGCTGTCACACTTTGAATGACAATTACGCGGTTGTACAACACTGTACATACACAACTGGTCACGTGGGGGAGATATATTGATGATGTGCTCTTTATCTGGGATGGCAATTTGGAATCCGTGGCCACCTTTCTCTCCTCTCTCAATAACAACGACAGAGGTATAGCACTTACCTATGAAGCTAGTTCAACTCAAATTCACTTTCTGGATCTAGCTATAAAAATTGATAATGGTAGGATCATCACTTCCACTTTTTTCAAATCCACTGACAGGAACAGTTTCATTCCTTTAGATTCCTGGCACCATCGTTCCTGGCTATCTGCTGTTCCCAAGGGCCCATTTCTGCGCCTTAGGCGGAATTGCTCGGATCCAGATCAGTTTTTATAATGAAGCCTCTATCTTGAAATCGAGGTTCATTAGTAAGGGTTATGATGAAGCAGCTCTGGATTCCTTGATTTTGGAGATAGGGAACAAAAGATCGCAGGGACTTACTAAGCTGATAAACCTCCCCAAGTGGAAAACAGAGAGGACTTTGGACTGGCCTTCCCGACCACCTATTCAAGCCAACATTGGGCCAACATTGGGCCATTAAAAGAATTATTAGAAAACACTGGCCTGTTATCAAGAACGATCGGGGCCCTTATTGTCAGATAAACCTCGTGTTTTGTTTAGAGGAGCCACCAGCTTCAGACATATTTTGGCACCTAATGTACCGGACCCTCCCACACGCCCCAGTTTTTTTGGGGGATCTTAAAGGGTTTTCCCCATGCAGAAGGTGCAAGGTGTGTAGGGTTAACACATTAAATGATAGGAGGTTGACTGAATTCACCTCAGTAAATACGGGCCTTACATACCCTATCAAATCGCTCATCACCTGCACCACTAAGTGTGTGGTACACTTACTAAGGTGTCCCTGTGGGCTAGAATATGTAGGACGCACCATTAGGATGTTACACGTGAGATTGGGTGAACACATCACCAATATCAAACAGGGCTTTGACAAGCACAGTGTCTGCAGACACTATGGTCTTGTGCACAACAGAGATCCCACCTTTATTGGTATCGAAAAATACGTCCCCCATTGGCGTGGCAGTAACGGTAAGAGAGACATTTCTAGATCCGGGACCAACTGGATCTATAAACTTGGCTCTCACGCCCCCAATGGTTTGAACATCGAATGGGACATCAACTGCTTCACCAATAACAGTTGATCTCCCTGCGGATGATTTCAACTGGTTTGCGGGTGGCAGTGGTTGTCCCTATAGACAAAATGCCAGTACATTATATGTGCTTTGCTTTGTTGAGGCTATGTTATTATGATCATATTTTCATATTTATAATTTTTATATATTTCTATATAAATTTTTCATATACTCCCTTTTTATATTTTTTATATTTTTATTTATATTATTTATTCATTTTTTTTGGTCAAGTGCCCCTTCCTTTTTTTAGATTAGAGGCGTAGGTCATCCTTTTTGTTTAGTTGTTAGGAACACCAATAGCCTCTGCTACGGAGTGTAATGTTTACCTACTGTTTACAATGTTTGTTTTACCTTTAATTGTCCACTAGATGGCATCTGTCTCACTAGTGTGTCATGTTATTCACTTGCTGAATAGCGTTTACAGCGGGCAATGTACACCTTTGCCTTCCTTCAGTTTACTAGATTGGCCTCTAGTTTGACTCATTGTATTTTCTATTTAGGTTGTCTTAGCCAATAGCGGCGCTTCATGCAGCGCCGTCTGGCTATTTAATGCGCGTACGTGATTACGTACCCCTGATGACGTCAGTTGTGACGAAGCGGCCGTAGGGTCACAACGTGAACTCGTACCGTGCATGCGCGATTCAATTTTAAACGGCGAACTAGTTTTTTTTTTATCTCTGATTGGATTTCTGTGGATTTTTACTCTGCATTTGAGCTGTATACAGCACTTATTTGATATACCTTTTTTTATAATAAACATATTTGGCAATCTACACTATGGGAATCCCCCTTTTTTTTTTTTTAACACGGTTCACCTGCAGGAGTGCTTGAGCTTTCAAGGTATCCTGTTACTTCGCTATCCGGGGCGTTCCCTGCTGTCACTAAGGACATTCCTGGGAAGGAGGAAGGAGAGTCGAGGACCATCAGCCTATGTCCTATCATGAATTCTCTGGTGATCTACTAAGCCTGTTTTGACCCCCCCTGAGTAAGGGCGGTCGCAGGCTTTCTGGTAAGATTCCATTCTGCTTACACCTGGTGATGGGCAGCACTACTAAGTTGGAGCATTATACTGGGATCCTTTAACACGCTCTTCGCATATGCAATCAATTCTGGACCTTTCTTTGGACTTTTCACTATTTTATGAACCATTTCACCAGTGGCGTAACTAAAACCTTCAGGGCCCCGATGCAAGAAATCATGAAGGGCCCCCCTGACCCCTGGACAGTGCTTTTCCTAGGGGGATGTCTGATAGGAGGAGCCGCGAGAGCTGCCGAGGGACCCCAGAAGTCGGTGTTCGGGGCCACTCTGTGCAAAACTAACTGCACAATGAAGGTATGACATGTTTGTTATTTAAAAAACAACAACTTTACAATCACTTTAAGGGGTTAAAACAGGTGGTCAGGAGGCAACATATTGCCTCTTTACTGGCTGTCAAATGCCTCTGAAAAGTGATCTGAGCATGGATCGCTTTTCAGAGGAACAGCATTTTCTTGCTGGTACTTTGAACGAGCAAGAAAAAAAAAAATCAGTCCTGATTGTACACATATAGGGTGTCAGGATTAAACGTGCATACATAAAATGTGCATACATACATCTAACAGCGGCTGGTGCTCAAAAATTTTTGGGGGGCGTAAACATTTTTTGAAAAAAAATCATCAAATGCAGCCACTGTGCCCATCAAACGCTGCCACTGTGCCACTTAAATGCTGCAAGTGTGCCATCAAACCCAGCCATTGTGCCATCAAATGCTGCCACTGTGCCAAATGCTGCCACTATGCCCATCAAACGCAGCCACTGTGCCTATCAAACGCTGCCAGTGTGCCCATCAAACGCTGCCAGTGTGCCCATCAAACGCTGCCAGTGTGCCCATCAAACGCTGCCAGTGTGCCCATCAAATGCTGCCACTGTGCCATCATTCGCTGCCACTGTGCCCATTAAATGCTGCCAGTGTTCCATCAAACGCAGCCACTGTGCCATCAATTGCTGCCACTGTGCCAAATGCTGCCACTATGCCCATCAAACACAGCCACTGTGCCTATCAAACGCTGCCAGTGTGCCCATCTAACGCTGCCAGTGTGCCCATCAAACGCTGCCAGTGTGCCCATCAAACGCTGCCAGTGTGCCCATCAAACGCTGCCAGTGTGCCCATTAAACGCTGCCAGTGTGCCCATCAAATGCTGCCACTGTGCCATCATTCGCTGCCACTGTGCCCATTAAATGCTGCCAGTGTGCCCTTGAATGCCCCCAGTGTGACCCCCGACCGCTCACCGGTACTTACCTTGTCTTGGTGGGGTAGTGGGTGACTGCGACGAGTGGGGTCCTCCATGCGTCTCCTGCTGTCCTCGTCTCCCGTCCTCTCCTCCTGATAGGCGTCCAATAGCGGTGCCTGTCGTTTCAGCCAATCAGGTGACGGGTAACAGACCCGAGCACCTGATTGGCGGAGAGGCAGTTTAGTGTTAGGAAAGCGCATAGTCATTCGCTTTTCTAACACAGCTGAGTGGCCTGCGAGATCACCTTTTTTGATGCCTATTAAAGCCTGTGGTTCTAATCCGGTGCTTCAAACCCCCCCCCCGCCGCTGTAATTCAGGTTCCCTGCGCCCAAAATTCATGCAATGCATGAATCTATCTATTGGTGATAGAGGGGTGGCTGGAGAGAGGGCGGCGCCCGTGCGCGCTTAATGCATGGGCCACCACTGCATCTAAACACACACATAGATAAACACACACATAAACACACAAACATATATACATATATAAATACACACATAAACACATGCAAACACATACATGAACACACATATAAACACACATACATATAGAAAGCCTTTTCAAAAACGGCAGTGCTTTCCCCTCACCTCTTCCTGCCGGGTACTGCACTGTAGGGGGAGACAAAGAGCACAGCACACACACTGTGCTTTCACTTTAGATCAGTGTGACGAGCTCCCCGCACAGTGCCGACAGTTCGGCTGACGATCGGGGAGATCGATCTCAGCCGCTCCTCCTATCAAGATAAACAGGGGGGCCCTCAAGGGCCCCCTGCAGCATGGGGCCCAGTCGCCATGGCGACCTCAGCGACCCCTATACTTCCGCCACTGCATTTCACTATTTTTGGTTTGGTGTCTTAAGTACATTTATTGTATGTAGTGTTGATTTTTTTTTACCACTATTTCACCTATACTGTATCACTTTATTTTGATAATAACTTATTGATCTTGTCCAGCGCTGCACTCTATACATCTATACACATATATGAAATTGTTATCATTTTTTCCCCACAAATAGAGATTTCTTTTGGTGGTATTTGATATTGTGTTTGAAAAAAAAAAAACAATATTTTTTACTTTTTGCTATAGTAAATATCCAATTTTTTTTTCTTTAAAAAAATTTTTCCCTCAGTTTAGGCCAATATTCTTCTACATATTTTTGGTTAAAAATAAAATCGCAGTAAGCGTATATTGATTGGTTTGCGCAAAAGTTATATCATCTACAAAATAAGGGATAGATTTATGGCATTTTTATTTATTTATTTATTTTTTACTAGTAATGGCGGCGATCTGCGATTTTTATCGTGACTGCGATATTGGGGAGGACGCATCGGACATTTTTGACACATTTTTTGGACCATTCACATTTATACAGCGATCCGTGCTATAAAAATTCATTGATTACTGTATAAATGTGACTGGCAGGGAAGGGGTTAACACTAGGGGGTGATTGAGAGGTTAATTATGTTCCTAGGGAGTGATTCTAACTGTAGGGGGAGGGGACTTACAAGGGTAGGAGACCAATCAGTGTTCCTCTGTACTGGGAACACACCATCGGTCTCCTCTCAACTGACAGGACGTGGATCTCTGTGTTTACATACACAGATCCACGGTCCTGCTGTGTTACCGGGCAATCGCAGCTGCCGAGCACATGCATCGGGTGCCCAGTGACACGGCGGGCACGCTTGTTTGCCGTCGGCGGTGCGCATGCGCCCCCTGGTGGGCCAGGAAAGCGAGGGCATCATTTGACTCCGTCCCGCAATTAGAGCTGCGCCGCCTGGCCGTCAATTGACAGCCGGCAGTTGGCAAGCAGTTAAATATGGTACCTGGGGGGTGTCTATAGTATGCCTGTAAAGTGGCGCATGTTTCCTGTGTTTAGAACAGTCTGACAGCAAAATGACATTTTTGAAGGAATAAAAGTCATTTAAAACTGCTTGCGGGTTTAATGTAATGTCGGGTTCTGGCAATATGGATGAAAATCAGTGAGACAAACGGCATGGGTACCCCCCAGTCCATTACCAGGCCCTTTGGGTCTTGTATGGATATTAAGGGGAACCCCGCACCCAAATTAAAATAAGGAAAGGTGTGGGGCCACCAGGCCCTATATACTCTGAACAGCAGTATACAGGCGGTGCAAACAAGACAGGGACTGTAGGTTTGTTGTTAAGAAGAATCTGTTTGTAATTTTGAACGGGTACATTTTTAACGTGTTTAGCTCCAGCCAAAAAATCTTTTTTAATCTTTTTGGAAAACCTAGGGAAGGGTTATTACCCCTGTGACATTTGTTTTGCTGTCTGTGCTCCTCTTCAGAAGATTTCACCTCACTTTCTGTCCCAATGAATTTGGTGTTTTTAGTGAAACAAGGATTGGAAAGCATCAGTGGAAAGGAGAAATGTTTTTCCCATATTAACTCTTACAGGAGAGAATGTCCCTTCCTAGGGGTAGATTTCATCTCACTTCCTGTTGTCTCCTTCCGTTTGCAAGTAGGAGTCGTTTGTAAGTTGGATGTTTGAAATTAGTGCCTGCCCTATATACTCAGCAGAAATTTGGGCCTTTGGTGGTGCTGGTGCCACAACACTGTAAGTCCTCACAGTTACTCTTGGTGGGTGCAGGAACGAGCCCTGCTGTGAAATATTCAATCAAGAATTGTAATTACATGTCCCTGTTGAACAGGGTCTGAAAAATTGGGCCTTAGGCACTGGTGCTGGTGCACAACACTGTAACCCCTCACAGATACTCTAGTTGGAACTCAGGAACGAGCCCTGCTGCAAAATTGCATCAAAAATTGTAATTACACGCCCCTGTTAAACAGGGGCTGAAAAATTCGGCCTTAGGCACTGGTGGCGGCACCCAGAACCAAAAATATTCTTACAAGCTATCAGCGTGATGATTGAGGAGGAAGAGGATAATTACTCAGGGATAGTCACTCAGCATCAGTATAGGCAGTCTTTGAAGGGATCTGAGATTTCAAAAAAAATTATTCGGTTACATCAGCATCAGGTGCTTGGTAGCTGGTGGTGATCCAAGACTGATTCATTTTTATGAAGGTCAGTCGATCGACCGAGTCGGTGGACAGACGCACCCTGTGATCGGTTACCACGCCTCCAGCAGCACTGAATGTGCGTTCCGAAAGAACGCTGGATGCAGGACAGGCCAGTAGCTCAATTGCATACTGTGCAAGCTCTGGCCAGTGATCCATCCTCAAGACCCAGTAACCCAGAGGATTTTCGGTGGGAAAGGTGTCCAAGTCTGATCTTGCCCCTCAGTGGTATCTCTAGCTTTCATATTTAGGGGGGGACAGGGACAAAAGTAGGGGGGCCAACTATAAAACGCAATATATACATACAATTTTTTCCCAAGAATAGAATGCACTCCAGAGGTCTTGTTAGAAAGAGAGATGTTAGCCAAAGATTGCAGCTGCAGGCGGTCACTTAGATTTAAAGAGTGTAATTGTTCTTTTAATGTTGGGCTAACATACATGCTCATCAATGCCGCCTACCAGTGCAGCCTATCAGTGCCCATTGATGCTGCCTATTAGTGCTCAATGCCCATCAGTGCCGCCTATCAGTGCTTACCAATGCCGCCTATCAATGCCCATCAATGCCACCTACCAGTGCAGCTTATCAGTGCCCATTGATGCTGCCTATTAGTGCTCAATGCCCATCAGTGCCGCCTATCAGTGCTTACCAATGCTGCCCATCAGTGCCCATCAATGCTCATCAATCCCACCTATCAGTGCCTCCTATCAGTTTCCCTCTATTGCCTCCTATCAGTGCCCATTAGGGCATGCAGAGAACACCCGACAGTGGGAGTGGTCTAAGAGAAATAGGTTAAAAAGAAACTGATAAATGTGCATAGAAACTAAAGTGCTTAGTGGTAATTCACTAAAATATTTTAAAAAAATGATAATAACATGGAGAAAACCGCACACTGCAGTGTGAATAAACACTTAGAGAAATACCTAAATATTAAATAGATGTGCTAATTAATGCCGATTTCATGCTGTGCAAAATAAATTAAAGTGCTGAGTGCAAACAAGGTGATACAGACATAGCTGGAATAAGTGAATAAAGTTACATAGTTACATAGTTACATAGTAGGTGAGGTTAAAAAAAGACACAAGTCCATCAAGTCCAACCTATGTGTGTGATAATGTGTCAGTATTACATTACATATCCCTGTATATTGCGGTCATTCAGGTGATTATCTAATAGTTTCTTGAAGCTATCAATGCTCCCCGCTGAGACCACCGCCTGTGGAAGGGAATTCCACATCCTTACCGTTCTTACAGTAAAGAACCCTCTACGTAGTTTAAGGTTAAACCTCTTTTCTTCTAATTGTAATGAGTGGCCACGAGTCTTATTAAACTCTCTTCTGCGAAAAAGTTTTATCCCTATTGTGGGGTCACCAGTACAGTATTTGTAAATTGAAATCATATCCCCTCTCAAGCGTCTCTTCTCCAGAGAGAATAAGTTCAGTGCTCACAACCTTTCCTCATAACTAAGATCCTCCAGACCCTTTATTAGCTTTGTTGCCCTTCTTTGTACTCGCTCCATTTCCAGTACATCCCTCCTGAGGACTGGTGCCCAGAACTGGACAGCATACTCCAGGTGCGGCCGGACCAGAGTCTTGTAGAGCGGGAGAATTATCGTTTTATCTCTGCAGTTGATCCCCCTTTTAATGCATGCCAATATTCTGTTTGCTTTATTAGCAGCAGCTTGGCATTGCATGCCATTGCTGAGCCTATCATCCACTAGGACCCCCAGGTCCTTTTCCATCCTAGATTCCCCCAGAGGTTCTCCCCCCAGTCTATAGATTGCATTCAGATTTTTGCCACCCAAATGCATTATTTTACATTTTTCTACATTGAACCTCATTTGCCATGTAGTCGCCCACCCCATTAATTCGTTCAGGTCTTTTTGCAAGATTTCCACATCCTGCGGAGAAGTTATTGCCCTGCTTAGCTTAGTATCGTCTGCAAATACAGAGATGGAACTGTTTATCCCATCCTCCAGGTCGTTTATGAACAAATTAAATAGGATTGGTCCCAGCACAGAACCCTGGGGAACCCCACTACCCACCCCTGACCATTCTGAGTACTCCCCATTTATCACCACCCTCTGAACACGCCCTTGTAGCCAGTTTTCAATCCATGTACTCACCCTATGGTCCATGCCAACGCACCTTATTTTGTACAGTAAACGTTTATGGGGAACTGTGTCAAATGCTTTTGCAAAATCCAGATACACCACGTCTACGGGCCTTCCTTTATCTAGATGGCAACTCACCTCCTCATAGAAGGTTAATAGATTGGTTTGGCAAGAACGATTCTTCATGAATCCATGCTGATTACTGCTAATGAAATCATTCTTATTACTAAAATCTTATATATAGTCCCTTATCATCCCCTCCAAGAGTTTACATACTATTGATGTTAGGCTAACTGGTCTGTAATTCCCAGGGATGTTTTTTGGGCCCTTTTTAAATATTGGTGCTACATTGGCTTTTCTCCAATCAGCTGGTACCATTCCAGTCAATAGACTGTCTGTAAATGGGGGGGCGTGTCCAGGATGGCAGAGGGAGCAGACGTGTTTGTCTGAGCTCCCTGAGACCGGATCAATTATCCCCTTTTTACTGGGTGCAGACCCCATAATATTGGCCTACTTAGACCCCTACTGCCTGGGGGACAGGTCCGGATTGCTGGGGCAGAGAATCAGCCGGCCGAAATCTAAAAAAAAGGACCGGAGCCGGCCGGCGCGGACTAGGCCGAAGCCGCGGTCTCGCCTAGAAGGCCCTGCCCGCGGCCTCACACAGCCGGCGCGGTGCCCGTTCGGGCGCCGTAAATCACAGATCCTGCGGGCTCTCCCTGTCCCTCCTCACTCCTGGTGCCTTCCTGGGGGTATGCAAAGGCGAAAAAGTCAGCCTAGATCAAGGAAAAAGGCCACAAAACCCGACACCACAGACAAGGCCGCAGCCGGGACCTCGCCTAAGACTCTTCCCCAGATGGAGAACCAGGCCGAAGATCCTGATAAGATGCCTGCCACAGCGGCTGATTTTAAGGCGGTTCTACAGGCCATAACTACCCTGACCGGTAAGGTGGATCACATACAAGCTAATGTAGAGTTTATTAGGAAGGACTTTGACGCCTTTAGGGGACGAGTATCTGAGGTGGAGCAAAGGGTCTCCCAGGCGGAGGATACGGTGCGTGATCATGGGGCTGACATTCATGCACTTAAGGCCAGAGTAAAAACGCTTGAGTCCCGCGCAGAAGATGCGGAGAACCGTAATCGACGGAATAATTTACGCATATTGGGACTCCCTGAAGGGGCAGAGGGCACGAATCCTACGGCCTTCGCCGAACGCCTACTGCAACAACTGCTCCCTTCAGCCCGCTTCTCCCCATTTTTTACAGTGGAAAGGGCCCACCGCATACCCACCGCCAGGGGACCCCAGGGAGCACCTCCCCGTACCTTTATTTTCAAACTCCTTCATTTTCGGGACAGAGATATTGTGATGAGGGAGGCCAGAGCCCAAGGCGAACTCCGCTTCGAAAATGCTAAGCTTCTCATATTCCCAGATTACTCGCTGGAAACACAAAAGCAACGAAAATCCTTTGATGCTGTTAGAGCGAGGTTTCGCTCCCTTCATATTAAATACAGCATGCTGTTCCCGGCCAGGCTGAGGGTGGAAGACGGAGAGTCTACGTGGTTCTTTGTGTCCCCAGAGGAGGCCTCTGCCTGGATTGATACACTTCCGCCCAGATAAGTGAACTTCCTAATTACCCACTTAAGCGGATTGTTACTGTTTACTGTTCTTCCTGAACCGTGCCTTTTCCTATCCGTTGGCCTGGGTCTTCCTGCTGGCACCCACCACATGTTGTGGCTTATTACTTTTGAATTCTCGAGACTCGGATGGATGGACCCCGAGAGGCTTCTTGAGGCCTCATTACTGCAATAGTGGTACCAGGGCGGTTCCTAATGCTCCTTATTCCCCTTTCCCTTTTTTGCATGTCCTGGACCCAGGCCCATTACCGGTTCTAAATGTTGATTATTTACTCAGTTACCACTATCTCTATGGATGGGATCTGGCCCCTGATTGCCTTAGCCATGTGTGGCCTTAAAGACGTGCCTCTCTTATACATTGGCCCTTTTAGGGCCTCCTGTCCTGCATGGTCTAATAACACTCTATGGTGAATCCTCTGGTAATGACTGAATCATTTGAATTCACTTTGTAACGTTACTTTTCAAGTTTGTACCCCCGGCGGCTGCCGGGAGCCTGCACCTGCTCTTTTATCAGTCTGGTCTCCAGCAAGAGACTACATGTGAGATCTAATTGCTGAACTGCAGATGCCGTTTTGCACACGTTCCCCCTCTACAGGCGCGTTCGCCTTGGTTCGAGATTGGGATCCTGAGCCTCCCCCAAGTTGGGGCTGGGGTTGGCGGGGTGGGGGGGTTGGTTGGGTTTATTTGGTTATGTTTGGTTCTTATGTTTTTCTTCCACAAGCGATGCAAATATAATTGTCACTCAGTGTTTGGGGTGCCACGCCCTGACTTACATGGTGGTCCGAGCGTTGCACCTAAATTTGGGTAGAGGTCCACAGCTGGGAAATGTACCTATAGATGACTATGGCTGATTGTACTATTGTCTCATGGAACACTAGGGGATTAAATTCTTCTGTGAAAAGGTCATTGGTATTTCAATTTCTTAAAACTTATCATCCCCAAATATGTATACTGCAAGAAACTCACTTGACAGGCAGCAAAATTCTGAGCCTCAGACGGCCATGGGTGGGACATCAATATCACTCTACTTACACCAACTTCTCTAGGGGAGTCAGCATTCTAATTCATAAGTCTCTACCGTTTAAACTGTTGGCGCTGGAACTAGATGCGGAGGGTCGTTTTGTTATACTACATGCCATGGTAGATAGATTAGAACTAGTGGTGGTGGGTTTGTACCTCCCCCCCCCGGCCTCCATGAGATTGCTTAATCAGCTTATCTCTAAAATTGCCACCTATGCTACGGATAATGTGGTGGTGTTGGGGGATTTTAACATGGCCCCGGATCCTGGGATGGACAGGTTCTCGCCCGGAGCCGGCTCCTCTTCAGACCTGATCTCGTGGGCCGAAGCCTCTAACCTGACCGATGTATGGAGATGGAGGAACCCTTCCCGAAGGGCCTACACGTGTCATTCGGCCTCGCATAAGACCTTCTCGCGCATAGACCTGGCCTATGCGGGGGGGTCTATGCTGCCTAGGGTTAGGGACATCACCATTCTCCCCCGTGGCGTATCCGATCACGCACCGCTTGCCTTGAGGCTGTGTGTGTCCTGTTCACCGGGTGAGAATCTCTGGAGATTGTCCAGATTTTGGCTAGATGATTCCAGAATATCGGAACCATTTAGATCTGAAGCAATACAATATTGGCGGGATCTGGACCAATCGATATCTCTGACCACATCCTGGGACACATTCAAGGCCTTCACTAGAGGTAACCTGCAGTCTCATATCCGTAAGGTCCGTAAGGACCTGAGAGAGGAGACCCGAAAGGCTGAGGAGAAGGTGGCAGTACTAGAGGAGGAATACTCGGAGTCTCGGACTTCGAGAGCGTACTCTGACTTTCAGGCAGCACTGCGGGATGTTCTCCTGCTACGAACATCAGCCACTAAGACTAAATTTCTGCATCAGTCCCAAAGAATTTTTGAGCACGGGGAAAAGACTGGTAGTATGCTGGCATGGCTGGCGAGGGAAAGCTCCTCCCCAGTCACTATTTCCACCATTTATGACTTAGACGGGACGACCCTAACAGATCCTTCATCCATTAATGATAGATTTGCGTCATTTTATAGGGACCTTTACAGTTCTAGAATGAATTGTACAGACGCGGAACTGGCAACATATCTTGACGGGGTGGTGCTCCCTTGCCTGACATCCACGTTTAGAGAGGCTTTGGACGGTCCTATCCTGTTAGAGGAAGTACAGAAGGCAGTGGCCTCCTTACAAAACGGCAAAACGCCAGGCCCGGATGGGATACCTGCCGAGTTCTTTAAGACATATGCAGAAGAAATACTGCCATTGTTCAAAAGAATGCTCCAAAACACCATGGAGGGGAATTCATTGCCCCCGACAATGGCTGAGGCGGTTATAGTAGTCATTCTTAAACAAGGCAAGCCTCCCGAACACTGCTCTTCATATCGTCCTATTTCTCTCCTTAATGTGGATGCCAAGCTGTTGGCCAAGGTTTTGGCTGGTCGCTTAAATACTGTGATTACGGCACTGGTGCATGCGGATCAGTCTGGTTTTATGCCGGGCAGGGGGACCGACATAAACATCCGGCGTCTCTTAACGCATCTGTCCAGGGCGAGCGGGGACGGCCCGGAGGTTGTCGCCTCTCTAGATGCCGAAAAGGCTTTTGATTCAGTTGAGTGGCGCTACCTCTGGGCGGTCCTCCGCAAGTTTGGATTTGGCCCTCGCTTTATTAGTTGGGTCCAGATGCTATACTCTAATCCCACGGCCCGTATACGCACAAACAATTCATTATCCCCACCGTTTCCCCTGTCTAGGGGTACCAGACAGGGCTGCCCACTATCCCCTGGATTATTCGCGCTAGCCATGGAGCCCATGGCAGCTCGTATTAGATCCGCTTCCTCAGTAAAAGGAATCCAAGTTGGTGTAATAACAGATAAAATATCCTTATACGCCGACGATACCCTCCTTTTCCTTAAAGATATTTCTTCCCTCCCACCCGCGCTACAAATAATAGACGAATTCGGATCGTTCTCGGGCATTAAAATTAACTGGGGAAAATCCCTTCTTTTCTCGCTGAATCCAGCGAGTCCCCACCCACCAACAGGCACCCCCCTAAACTGGACATCAGAGTTCAAATACCTGGGTGTGAGGGTTGGGACTCCATTGTCCTCATATTATGAGCTGAACCTTCAACCACTTCTTAAAAATTTTTCACAAAAATGTACAGCCTGGAGGACTCTTCCCCTATCACCCGTGGGTAGGGTAAATTTAATTAAAATGGTTTATCTCCCCAAGTTCCTTTACCTCTTTCGTAATGCCCCTTTAATCCCTCCGGCCTCATTCTTTGCAAGAGTGAAAAGTATAATTTCGTCCTTTGTTTGGAATGGCGGATCCCCGCGACTGGCCATTACTACCCTCCAGCTGCCCGTCACCCAGGGCGGCCTGTCCCTACCAGATTTTCAGATCTATTTCTGGGCGGCCGTTCTGGTGACGGTCAGATGGTGGTTCTCACAGCTACAGGACAACCCGGCGGTAACCTTGGAGGCAGCCATAATGGGTTCATACTCCTCTCTCAGCAATGTGGTGTTTAGGGGGGTGAGGTCTCACCCCGGCATCACGGACTTGATGCGTACAACCATTACTGTATGGCATAAGGCCAGGGCCCGCTTTGCCTCTCCCGAGACATTTTCTCCCCATATTCCTTTATGGGGTAATCCCAACTTACCACACCTGAATACTGTTCCAGATCCCCAGGTTTGGGCAGGGAAGGGCATAGTAAAACTGAAACATATTGTGGTGGGGGGTAAACTGAGATCCTTTGCGGATCTCAAAAGTGCCTACTCACTCCCGGGATGGATGCTGTTTAGGTACTATCAACTTCGGCATGCGTACAAGAAACAGTTCCCAGCTCAAATTATATTGAAATCAGACTCTGTGGAGGGACTACTCACTGCTAGGGTCATAGATAGACCCCTCTCCTCCCTATATTTTCATCTGTCCGTAGCTCCATTGAAAAAACTTGAAAAAACTCATGATAGATGGAAAGTAGATATCCCAGATCTGACAGAGGAGGAATGGGAGTCCTGTGTATCATCTTTTGTCACTAATATGATCTCGGCCAGAGACCGTTTTATGCAGGTCAAGTTCCTCCACAGGGCCTATTATACTCCAAAGCGATTGACACTTATGAATCCTAACACTCCCGTGGCCTGTCCTAGGTGTGGTCAGAGTTCTGCTGCGTTCTTTCATATGATATGGTCCTGTCCTCGCCTTGGGGATTACTGGCTTGGGATAGCTGACACCCTTAGACGGGTTACCTCTCTAGAACTGGTCACAGACCCCAAATTGATGCTGCTCAATGTCTTTGACTCTAGGGTAAGGGGTAAATACACTAGACTATTTTTAAATTATGCCACATTTTACGCTCGTAGAGAGATATTTCTTCACTGGAAGGACAATGCCCCACCCACAGTATCCTTATGGCACCTTAAATTGAACTCGGTGCTACCATTGTATAAACTTACCTATACTAACCGAAACTGTCCTGCCAAATTTGACAAGATATGGTCGGGTTGGATAGATGCGTGGGGTACATTGGGGGAGGATGACCACCGCGATGAGGCTGTTGGACCCGCCCGATAATGGTTTACCACTATTTTAATTTTCTGATTGTTTAACCCTGCTTTGAGTACTGTGAACCTAGCAAGATGGATGTGGTCCTTCCCCGGCCCCCCCCCCCTCTCTCCCCCCCCCCCTTCTCTCCCCCCCCCCCCCTTTTTTTTTTTTTTTTTTCTCTCCAAGACCTTCTCAACTATTAGTCCTGGAACCTATTGTCTTTGATCTCATCTCCTAATGTGATGTAACTAGACACCTCTGCACCTTTTTTTTTTTTTTTATATACTGTTCAAGATGTCGCTCACTTGTTTTGTGACAACTTATGTGATAATACTTCTGTGTACAACTGTGTATATGCATCGCTTGTATTGTAAACATTGAATAAACTATTTTTCTTGTTAAAAAAAAAAAAAGACTGTCTGTAAATATTAGGAACAACGGTCTGGCAATCACCTGACTGAGTTCCCTAAGTACCCTCGGATGCAAGCCATCTGGTCCCGGTGATTTATTAATGTTAAGTTTCTCAAGTCTAATTTTAATTCTGTCCTCTGTTAACCATGGAGGTGCTTCCTGTGATGTGTCATGAGGATAAACACTGCAGTTTTGGTTACTGAAGCCCCCCGATTCACTCGTGAAGACTGAGGAGAAGAATAAATTCAATACCTTTGCCATCTCCCCATCCTTTGTAACCAGATGTCCTTCCTCATTCTTTATGGGGCCAATATGGTCTGTCCTCCCTTTTTTACTGTTTACATACTTAAAGAATTTCTTGGGATTTCTTTTGCTCTCCTCCGCTATGTGTCTTTCATGTTCTATCTTAGCCGTCCTAATTGCACCCTTACATTTCTTATTGCATTCTTTATAAATTCTGAATGCTGAGGATGATCCCTCAACCTTGTATTTTTTGAAGGCCTTCTCCTTTGCTTTTATATGCATTTTTACATCTGAGTTAAGCCATCCAGGATGTTTGTTCGCTCTTTTAAATTTATTACCCAATGGGATACATTGGCTAATGCCCTTATTTAATATGCTCTTAAAGCAAACCCATCTCTCCTCCGTATTCTTTGTTCCTAATATTTTATCCCAATTTATGCCTTTTAGCAAGGTTTGTAGTTGTGATGGAAATATTGGATATCATATTTATATCAATGAGATTCAAGTGGACCATTGCAAGGACTCCAATTTAAACTGCCTTGCCCCATAGGATGTGTATATGTATATATAGGTGTATGTGTATATATATGTATATATATATCTACGTGTATATGTGGGTATCTATGTGTGGGTATATATATATTTCATATATGGGAATATGTTTCTTAATATAACAAAGCTCACCTTAGGAAATGTAGTTACCTTGATATGAACCCAAGAAGCCCTAGAGGTGTTGATTAGATCAAAGGTTATTGGCAGACCTTAAGGCATTCATTCTTCAGGGGGCCATTAACATGCTTCCAATACACTGATGGGAATCAGGGAAGGTCCCCTAGGTGGTAATCAACTCACCAGGGGCCATTAACATACTACGGTCGGGACTGTTTGGGCTAGGAGATCAAAGGAGATTGTTCATTAATTCATAGACTGGTAGACACCGAGGGGGTCGCAATGTCCGAGCATGAATTCTGTGACATCTCTAACCCAATCAATATGTGGCATCTGTTGATTGGTGGAGAATGCATATAAAAGGGAGTGGGCTAAATGGTTACAGCAGTCCAGCCCGAGAACATCTGAGGGACATGCTGTCGGTGTAAAGTATCTATGTCTATCTTTCTTTCTAACCTTTTTTTCATCCTAGAATTTATCATATATCTCTATAGTGTTGGCTCTAGGCTGCAAAGTTAATTCTAAGTTAATTCAGGCATAAACTCATAATTGTTTTCAATGGACATATACAAGATATACAAAGTTATAAGATAAATCCTAGGATGAAAAAAAGGTTAGAAAGAAAGATAGACATAGATACTTTACACCGACAGCATGTCCCTCAGATGTTCTCGGGCTGGACTGCTGTAACCATTTAGCCCACTCCCTTTTATATGCATTCTCCACCAATCAACAGATGCCACATATTGATTGGGTTAGAGATGTCACAGAATTCATGCTCGGACATTGCGACCCCCTCGGTGTCTACCAGTCTATGAATTAATGAACAATCTCCTTTGATCTCCTAGCCCAAACAGTCCCGACCGTAGTATGTTAATGGCCCCTGGTGAGTTGATTACCACCTAGGGGACCTTCCCTGATTCCCATCAGTGTATTGGAAGCATGTTAATGGCCCCCTGAAGAATGAATGCCTTAAGGTCTGCCAATAACCTTTGATCTAATCAACACCTCTAGGGCTTCTTGGGTTCATATCAAGGTAACTACATTTCCTAAGGTGAGCTTTGTTATATTAAGAAACATATTCCCATATATGAAATATATATATACCCACACATAGATACCCACATATACACGTAGATATATATATACATATATATACACATACACCTATATATACATATACACATCCTATGGGGCAAGGCAGTTTAAATTGGAGTCCTTGCAATGGTCCACTTGAATCTCATTGATATAAATATGATATCCAATATTTCCATCACATTTCCCCCTGAAGTTCATTCTTGAACTTATGTCCTCCTTCAATGATCTTGCACCCACCCACAACAGCCCAGAAGCCCCGACCCTTCCCCACCACCACTGCGGCCTCCTCTTCCTTTCTTGAACACGCCGGAACTCCTCAAAGTAGGCTTAAGATAGCAAAGAAATCCTGGTCCTTTGGAGACTCCACATTCAAACCATGAGTGTCTGTATTGCAATGTTTCATCACTCCTCTGCCTTGGAGGAGCGGAACTCCAACATTGATGGCGGGATCCTGGCATATCTAGTTCTGTATCTTTGTAAGACCATGTAATGGTTGCATCGATTGGATCGGACCGCGAGACAGCACTTTTCAGCATGGTGAAGGAAAGTCCAGGAAAGTCTTATTCGTGACACGTTTATCTCAAGAGATAACTTGGTGGTCGCTGCTTCTTCAGGTGGGGTCGGGTGGGCCTCCAGACAGTCGTGCATGAATACAAAAAGAGAGAGGAGAACGTTAGTGTACAGATATTGGAGAAATGCTGGACAGGAACAGAGTGTTGGCCATTAAGACTAAATACTCATAAAGGGTGTAATGTGGACGAGTAGAGTGAGTTCCCACAGGGTACAGAGTCTGAGCAACAGCCAGTATCATCCATGGCCCTTGATGGTAGGGATAGACAATACTGTCTGTTATTGCCAGGTCCCTGGGTTCACCACACCTGCTCACGGGGCTCAGGTTAAAGTAGTAGGTAGACTAGAGGAGGTGAAATTACATTAAGATATAAAACTGGATGTCCAGGGATACTTTAGTTAAAATATGGTACTTGCGGGCAGGCAAAGTCTTTTTTTAAAGAAAAATTATATGACTGATGTCTTAGTTACATTATCTTGAGAAGATAGATGATAGAAATCAAAGGAAAAAACTCAGAGAGCATAATATTAAAGAAGAAAAAGGAATAGAAGAGAGGTGAGTAATGAAAATGAACAGGAAAAATAGTGGGAATAATAATGAAAAAAAGAACAAAAGACGGAAAAAACTACAGATTGAACGCTGCTCCAACCAAGACTGTTAAAGAGCCTTGAATCTGTATATATATAAAAAAAAAAAAAAAAATGAATACATTGGTTACAAAAAACATAATAAAAATAAAAAATAAAAAAATAAATAAAAAACAAAAAAAACAAAACAAATGTTTTTCTTAAAAAAAAACCCTCCTCTCCCATTAACAGTATTTTTGCAGGTCAGGTACAGAGATATTAACAACAAAAGGGAGAGAAAAAAAATAAAAAATAAAAAAAATAAAAATAATAAAAAAAATGATTAAAACTTTTGGAATTTAGGTAAACCTGACTGCACTTTATTACTAAAAATTGAAGAGGCTTATCCCTGGAACAAGAAAAATATAGTTCTAGGGTCCTCTCTTACATGTGCAACTTCTTAGTACTGGTCTGGATTGGATCTGGCTTCCTCAGAGATTTGTTTCTGAGTTAGTGGCCTTTCTGTTCCTTGAGAGAAGATACCTTGTTGAGGTACACATTCTCATAGCTTTGGCATTCATTCTCCTGATAGTAACGCACATTATTACCTGCATCAGGAAAAGCAATAAGGCTGCACAGGTTAGGACAACAACAGGGTGGAGCAAAATGTTTAGGAAAGCTGTAGCGTTCGGACTGTACCCAAATAAACTTTCCCACCAGGAAATCTTAGCGTCTGCATCTAAAGTGTGGGATACTTGGATCAGTCTATTTTGATCATGGGTGAGTCGTATGGTGGCTTGTTTTTCAGCATCTCTTAGTACATTTAATATTTCATCCTGTTGTCCAAAATCCATCAGCCAAGCTTTTAACTCAGCCCCAAATCCCAGAGGAAGTTTCTGTAGGTGTAAGGGGATGTCAGGTTTGCTGTAAAACCTTTCTTCAGGGGTGATCGGGGTACAACCCGGTGTTCCTGCTATATCCATGCCACGGGCCAGAGGAGGTGTGCTATAGACTCCCCGAGGTAGTGTACCCTGCTGAGTACCATTTAACCTGATGCTGAAAACATTAGTGCATCATTAGACATGTGATACTAGCACCAGTACCCTACCTCGGGGAGTCTATAGCACACCTCCTCTGGCCCGTGGCATGGATATAGCAGGAACACCGGGTATATATATATCTACGTGTATATGTGGGTATCTATGTGTGGGTATATATATATTTCATATATGGGAATATGTTTCTTAATATAACAAAGCTCACCTTAGGAAATGTAGTTACCTTGATATGAACCCAAGAAGCCCTAGAGGTGTTGATTAGATCAAAGGTTATTGGCAGACCTTAAGGCATTCATTCTTCAGGGGGCCATTAACATGCTTCCAATACACTGATGGGAATCAGGGAAGGTCCCCTAGGTGGTAATCAACTCACCAGGGGCCATTAACATACTACGGTCGGGACTGTTTGGGCTAGGAGATCAAAGGAGATTGTTCATTAATTCATAGACTGGTAGACACCGAGGGGGTCGCAATGTCCGAGCATGAATTCTGTGACATCTCTAACCCAATCAATATGTGGCATCTGTTGATTGGTGGAGAATGCATATAAAAGGGAGTGGGCTAAATGGTTACAGCAGTCCAGCCCGAGAACATCTGAGGGACATGCTGTCGGTGTAAAGTATCTATGTCTATCTTTCTTTCTAACCTTTTTTTCATCCTAGGATTTATCTTATAACTTTGTATATCTTGTATATGTCCATTGAAAACAATTATGAGTTTATGCCTGAATTAACTTAGAATTAACTTTGCAGCCTAGAGCCAACACTATAGAGATATATGATAAATTCTAATCATTCTAACCTTCTTTTTCTGTGTAAATAAATGTAATTTTTATCTTTTTTCCCTGTTATCACTCGTTTTTATTTTTATATAGACAAAGGTTTAATCACTTATATTTGTATCGTTAATCGTTTAAGTGAGGTATAGATATTTCCGTAACATAGTTTAGGGAAGTTGGCTCTTTTGAAATTCAGTGTCTTTGTGTTCCCTTCATGTTTCCTATTTGTGTGATTTATACTGAAACTAATTGACCTGTGATCGCTGTTACCTAAATTGCCCCGTATTACCACATCTGTTATCAGGTCTGTATTATTGGTAATCAGTAGATCTAGTAATGTTTTATTTCTAGTTTGTGCGTCTACCATCTGACCCATAAAATTGTCCTGCAAAACACTAAGGAACTGGCGAGCCTTAAATGAATGCGCGGTTCCCTCCGCCCAGTCTATGTCTGGATAATTAAAATCCCCCATTATGATAACACTTCCCATCCTTGCTGCTAATCCAATTTGTGATAGGAGATCCGTCTCCACTTCCTCCCTCAGGTTAGGGGGCCTATAGCATACTCCCAGTATTATTTTCCCCTTAGCTTCATCCCTTTGGAGCTCTACCCATAAAGATTCCACCTCCTCCCTAGCGCCCTCAGTGATGTCATCTCTCACACTCACTTGTACATTATTCTTGATATATAGGCATACCCCTCCCCCTTTTTTACCTTCTCTATCCTTGCGGTACAGGGTATACCCTTGAATGTTTGCCAGCCAATCATGAGAGCTGTTGAACCAGGTCTCTGAAATTCCCACAAAATCCAAATCCTCCTTGTACAACCGTATCTCTAGTTCACCCATCTTGTCCGCCATGCTCCTGGCATTGGTGAACATGCCACATAGTTTAGACCGGTCGCATATTGTCCTCGTATTGGGTGTTTCAAGATTGCAACTCGGACTTGCTACTATACTCATCTTGTGTTTTTGTGCTTTGGTTAACCTACCACTAATGCCCCCAATACTACCCTCTGGAATATCTTCCGCGCTGGCTATCACTGTCTCTGGACCCTCCCCCCCATCGCCTAGTTTAAAAACCCCTCTAACTTTTTGGCCATCTTCATTCCCAGCAGATCTGCACCCTCCTCATTTAGGTGCAGTCCGTCCCTTCTATAGTACCGGTTACCGACTGAGAAGTCGGCCCAGTCCTCCAGGAATCCAAACCCCTCCTTACTACACCAGCTCTTCAGCCACTTGTTTACTTCCCTAATCTCCCTCTGCCTTTCTGGTGTGGCTCGATGTACCGGTAGTATTCCTGAGAACACTACCTTGGAGGTCCTTTTCCTCAATTTAGCTCCTAAGTCCCTAAAATCTTTCTTTAGGACACTCCATCTGCCTCTGACTTTGTCATTGGTGCCAACGTGCACCATGACAGCCGGGTCTTCCCCAGCCCCTCCCAGTAATCTGTCCACAAGATCCGTGATGTGCCATCAGATTAAATTCATTTATGCGTTACGAACAAAAGCGGATCTCCTGACGGCTATTAGCCACCATTTCATTGTTCCTCCACCAAAAATAAAGTGATGTGCAATAAAACAAAAGTTCATCTGGATATTTGAGATCTTTACACCCACTTTGGTGCTCCGCCACTACTGTGAGCATACAGGGCGCTACCAGAGGCTGCAGCCACAATACATCGGCCCAAACACACTTCATTGTAATCCAGCAGCACAATTCCCCCCTAAACCGGCTCCAAATGAATAACCTGCATTGCAATCTTCAAAGGCTCGCCAACTGACATCATCACAAAAAATAAAATCTACCACAGTGCATAAACCCTTTCAAAGATTATTTATTTGAAAGTACAAGTATTGCCACTTTCAAATTTCAGTACAAACAAATGGCCACTGCCCTCCCCTATAACTGGCCTTTGCATCAAGGAGCACAAGAGGAAGGGCAACGCATGCAAAACAAAACCAAAGACATTCCCAGATCAACTTACTGACCAGCCTGCAACCAACCAAATGATCCTGTCTAACAGTGTGCGTTTTGTTGATTGCTAAATGTCGATTGCTCTTCAGAGGGCAAAACTAGTGTGCATGAGACAAAAGGGTTAAAGATGGAGCTAGCAGAGACAGGAAAGGGACAGAACACACAGACCTCATGGATTCCTTTCTCCCTGTCACAGAAGTGTAGCGCTGGTAGATTTTCAATCTACCACTGATAGGTAAATTTAGTGGTTTATCCGTTCATACATACCGGTAGTTAGATTTGCCTCTCTTCCAGCTTGGCTGTGTTGCATGTAGTTCCACACTGTGCCTGTGGGTGCCGTTGTCACCATGGGTCGGTGTTGGAAAGGCAACACATTGAAGCGTATGAGTGCTCCTCTGTCCCGGAGATAACTCGGTGGAGGTGGTCCTCCGAGTTGCATTCTGGGAGAGGGTATTTATGGGACAGACGCCATGTTTTAGGGGTCTTTCATTCCATCTGCTGGCCCTCCTGGCCGACAGGTATGTGCTAGGTGTACTACCTCGTGGTCCTCCGTCCGGGAGGCCCACGTTGCTGCGGCGTGTGGGTGGGCCCGGAAGCCTGTCTGGGGCCTACCACAGCAGAGAGGGAATGGTCCTGGGCTGTCTGTCCTATGTGAAGAAGCTGGACAACTGAGAAGATCCCAGGGGAGGACCCGTCATGGAAGGATCATGCAGAGTGCTGGTCTGGAGAGGGGCCTGGTGACTCAGTTGGAGGACGTATCCTAAAGTAACCCTACCACATAGTACTGCCGGGTCGGCTTAAAGGTTCTAGTGCTGTGTTCGCTGTTCATCGTAAACCATTACATCCTGTGGCAGAGGATCGTACGGGTTTTGTTCCAATCAAGTCTGTGGCAGAGACTTTTGTTCATGCTGTGTACTGGCTGCTAGGTTAGTGAGAGAAACCTATCCAGGCGGGCAAAGATTCAGCTCTAAAAAGAGATAGTACATTCATCTACAAGATTCCAATTCCTAATACTACACTAAGAAAAGGTATTTGAACTTCCCTGCAACTCTTCTTCTACCTCTTTCCTGCTACTTCCTTCAATTACGTTTATTAAAGCATTGGAAAAGATACTCAAGTGTCCGGTGCCTACATTGTCTGGTATTAAGCTCATCGGGACCCTAGACCCGGTTCTGGTGAAATGAAGGTAACGAAGGTGACGGTAACAACCCGCTTTAAACCAGCAACTCCACCGAGAGTTATTGCTACAGAAGTCTCTGTAATAAACATGATTTTTGCTGATATAAATCAATGTATGAGGTCTGTGTGTTCTGTCTTCTGATGCTGAGGATCTAACAGCCTGATAATTACAACATACATAACCTATAAGAGTATGTTTTCCCCTTGTCCTGTCCCCCTATGGAGAACACTACCTGCACTAAACCTCACACCTATCACTCTGCAATCTGCTGCACATCCTTCTTCTCTCCTCCATGAAGAATACATAAAAAGACACTCACATGGGAGAGAGCTGAGGGGTGTGGCTTCTTTTTTTCCTCTGGAGCTGCCTGAAATCAATCAACATGGCGGCAGGGGAAGTGGGAGGGGTTGTAGCACAGGTACAGCCTAATTGGATAATACTGATCATGTGCTTAAAAGGATCCCTCCCTCCTTATGCTGCACGGGGCACAGGAGTGAGATCCTCTAGCCCTGCAACTGACATGCTGTTTGCGATCTCCATACGCTGAGGGGTGGGATGAGGGGCAGGGAGTGTCACTGGTAGCAGTACACCCAGGCTAAAGTAAATATCTTCCCGAGGCAGCTGCTGATGGGGGTGCTATATGTGAAATTATGGGGGGGTTAAAGCACCCACCTGGCGCCACCCCTGTATCAGTGTTCCCAACAGCTTAGAGCCCCAGAGCCGGCATTGACAGCTCTCACTCCCCTCCTTCCTCTCTCGAATGGAATGATGAGAGAGGAGACACAGCCGATCTGCTCCTTCTCCCCTCTTGTGTGTGTGTACCGTGGGAAGTGTGAGCTCATTGGCTTCACACTTGACTTCCCTCGAAGCACACACAAGAGGGGAGAAGGAGCAGATCGGCTGTGCCTCCTCTCTCATCATTCTATGCGAGAGAGGAAGGAGGGGAGAGAGAGCTGTCAATGTCGGCTCTGATGTCACTGGTTGCTAGATGCGAGGCGGCTCTTGTAACCAGTGGCTGGGAGTAGACTCAGGAGGAGGAGCCGGAGCCAGCAATACGGCGGCTCAGTCTATACCTGTCCCCTGCATTTTTTTTAATTGGGGGGGCACAGTATAATGTTGGGGGGACCATGGCCCCCTCTGGCCCTCCTAGTGACACCACTGTTGCCCCTAGGTATTCCTGCACCATGTGAATCAGATGCTGGCGATGGTTGCTGGAACCGATCATACCTTGGGGCTGCAGACTAAAAAATTGTCTGAACGCATCGGTCAGGCGGCCACCTTCTCCACCGCTCCCTCTTTGACTGACTGAAGCCTCAGCAACACGTTGTCCAGGAGGACCAGGAAATTGTAACCTCCCAGTCTCTGGAAACGCGTTGCACAAACCTTTCTGCAAGGCCTCCCGAAGATGTTTCATCCTCTGCTCCCTTGTAACATGGATCAAGAAGGGTTGCCATCCAGTAATGATCCCTCCCCTTGATACCATGAATACGAGGATCCTTCCGCAGGCTTTGCAGGATCAGGGAGGCCATGCAGCGTAGGTTTGCTGAGGCATTCGGTCCAGAGTCCTCTGGGTCACTAAGGATGGCAAGATCCGCAGCCACCTCCTCCCAGCCACATACAAGTCCATGGGTTTCTTGGGACTGTAAATGATCCCTTGAAGACTGATGCTGATGCTGAGTGCCAGGCTCCACCTCCATGCTGATACAATCCTCCTCCTCCTTGTCCTCTTCCTGTGTGATCGGCGGGCGCGCAGAAACACTGTCTGGATAAAGGGGGCCTTGAGAGCTAAGGAAGTCCTCCTCTTCCTGCCTCTGTTCTGCCTCAAGTGCCCTGTCCATTATTCCATGCAGCGTGTGCTCCAACAGGTGGACAAGGGGGACAGTGTCACTGATGCATGCACTGTCACTGCTCACCATCCTCGTGGCCTCCTCAAATGGTGACAGGACAGTGCATGCATCCCTGATCATGGCCTACTGGCGTGGGGAAAAAAAAACAAGCTCCCCTGACCCTGTCCTAGTGCCACAGGTACTCATTGATGGCCCTCTGCTGTGTGTGCTGCCACTGCAGCATGGCCAAGGTTGAGTTCCACCTGGTGGGCATGTCACAGATTAGGCGGTTCTTGGGCAGGTTAAATTCCTTTTGGAGGTCAGCTAGCTGAGCACTGGCATTATATGACCTGCGGAAATGCACACAGACTTTCCTGGCCTGCCTCAGGACATCCTGTAAGCCTGGGTACCTGCCCAAGAACCGCTGCACCACCAAGTTAAGGAAATGAGCCAAACAGGGCACATGGATCATTTCTCCTTGTCGAAGGGCGGAGAGGAGGTTGGTGCCATTGTCGCAAACCACGATACCTGCCTTAAGCTGGCATGGTGTCAACCACCTCTGAACCTGTCCCTACAGAGCTGACAGAATCTCTGCCCCAGTGTGGCTCCTGTCCCCCAAGCACACCAGCTCAAGCACCGCATGGCATCTTTTGGCCTGCTTGCGTAGCACCTTGAACGCCTATGGAGCACCACTGGTTCCAAAGTCAAATCAGCACAGGAAGAGGCCATGGAGGAAGAGGAGGGGGTGGAGGAGAGAGGTGTGGCAGAATTACCACTAGTAGTATTTTGGAGGCGTGGTGGCAGAACAACCTCCAACACTACTGCACCCTGTCCTGCATCCTTCCCAGATGCCAGCAGAGTCACCCAGTGCGCGGTGAAAGATAGGTAACGTCTCTGTCCATGCCTGCTGGACCATGAGTCAGCGGTAATATGCACCTGACCGCCCTGTCCAGCGAGGCCAAGACATTGCCTTCCACATGCCGGTAGAGAGCCGGAATCGCCTTCCGTGAGAAAAAGTGGCGTTTGGGAACCTGCCACTGAAGAACCGAACATCCACAAACTCACGGAAGCGGGCAGATTCTACCAAATGAAAAGGCAGCAGTTGAAGTGCTAGCAATTTAGCCAAGCTAGCATTCAACTGCTGGGCATGTGGATGGCTGGGAGCGAACTTCTTTCGGTGGTGCAGCAGCTGGGGCAGGGAAATTTGCCTGGTACAATCTGACATTGGTGTACCGATAGCAGATTGCCCGCAAGTACTTGGCTGTGACACACCTAATTCTACACCTTCATTCCTCTCAGTGCAGGTCTCAGAGAGGACTGAAGGTATAGTGGGGTTGGAGATGCCAGCTGATGAGGAGCAAGGAGAGGTCCTCTTTGTTCTTTGGTGTGGGTCTTTTAGGTACGCTTGCCAACAAACTGCATGGCAGGTCAACATATGTCTGGTCAAGCATGTGGTGCCCAATCGGGAGATGTTTTGGCCATGAGAGATACGCTTGAGACAATAGCAGCGAGCGGTGGGATCTGATGCACTCGTCTCAAAAAAGGCCCACACCAAAGAACTTTTGGAATAACGCGCAGAGAACAGCAGCACCCTGCACATGCAGAGCTCTGCAGTGTGATGCAGGCGATGTGCTGCCCTTAAGCTGGCCCCTGGAGGGCATCCTGCCTCGTTGGTGATGTGCCTCCTCCTCCTCCTGCTCTCTCCTGTCAGGCACCCATGTTGAGTCAGTGACCTCATCATCCCCTCCCTCCTCACCCCCTCCCCTCCCTCCTCATTACTGGAGCAAACCTGGCAGTATGCTGCAGCTGGGGGAACATGACTGCCAGATTGCTGTCCTTCTTGGGCACCCCCTCTCTCTGGCTCACGTTACTGCCTTCCTCTAGCTGGGTACCATCATCGGAGCCTTCAAAACTCTGGGCATCCTCCTGGAGCATGTACCCAACACTGTGGTCAAACAGTTCGGGGGACTCCTCAGAAGGACATGGTGGGGCTAGGGAAGGAGTGACTGATGCCATTGAACCGAGGGAAGAGGCCGCATTGGCAGCTACTTTGCCAGACAAAGTACCCTGAGCCTGGGTGAGAGAGGATGAGGAGGATGAGGACGGCTTGGTCATCCACTCTACCAAGTCTTCCGCATGTTGCGGCTCAACACGGCCAGCTGCCGAAAAAAAGGACAAGCGTGTCCCACGGCCACGTGCTGATGAGGATGCACCATCTCCACGACCAGCACTAGACACAGAGCCTGCTTGCCCTCTTTTATTGGCTTGTGACTGTCTGCCTCTCCTTGTTGGCCTTCCAGACATACTATTGGCCTGCAGTGAGATGTAGCTGCACAAAGCTGGGATGTATATATATACTGATACTGCAGCTAACATAATCAACTGCCTGCCTGTAGTATTATTAGTATGAGAACACCAGCAATTGGCTTCAGGTAGCTTTAGGTGCACACTGTGCAGAGGACGCACTACACTAACTGTAAATACTGTAGCTGCCTGCCTGTGGTATTAATAGGATCAGAAGAACACTAATTTTCTTCATGTAGCTTTAGGTGCACACTGTGCAGAGGACGCACTACACTAACTGTAAATACTGCAGCTAATAGGACTAATAGGATCAGAAAAACACCAGCAATTTTCTTCAGGTAGCTGTAAATACTGTAAAAACACCTGCCTGCCTGTCAGTAGGAAGAGAATAACAGGAACGGATCTAGCTAAACTGAATACACTGTGTGTATATATATATATATATACACACACACAATACACTGTAAGTGCAGCTAACTGACTCGCCTGCCTACTCTATCTAACTTAATATCAAATGACACTGTCTTTCTCTCTCTCTCTCTGTCTCTCGATGCCGGAACACACTACACAGGGCCGCCATGCAGGCGGCCTTATATAGTGTGGGCCGTGTACTAAACCCCCTGAGCCATAATTGGCCAAAGCCACCCTGGCTTTGGCCAATTACGGCTCTCTGTACAGACGGTACTGTGATTGGCCAAGCATGCTGGTCATAGTGTATGCTTGGCCAATCATCAGCCAGCAACGCACTGCGATGCCGCAGTGAATTATGGGCCGTGACGCGCCACTCGAATTTGGCGCGATTGGCCCATATCGTTCGGAATTAGGCGAACGGCCGAACACACGATGTTCGAGTCAAACATGGGTTCAACTCGAACACGAAGCTCATCCCTAATCCCTAGGAGTCTTCTGTCTATTGATGGGCCCCCCTCACCACCCCAGTCCATGGTGTGCAGGCAGTGGGGAGATGATGTGCTGTAACCTCTAGCAACCAATCAGTGAGCAGTGTTACTGTACAGTAATCTCTAGCAAAAAATCAACAAGCAGAAGTCATGTGCTGTAACCTCTTTAGCAACTAATCAGTGATCCGTAATGTGTGCTGTAACCTCTATCAACCAGTCAGTGAGCAGCAATGATGTGCTGTTACCTCTGGCAGCTAATCGCAATCATTGCCTGATCTGATACAGTAAACTGATTTTGAGTCTAGCTGCTAATTATTGTATGTCTCAGAGCATAGGGGAAAGAGAAATTGCATGGGGGGGGGGGGGGGGGGGGGCCAAGAACATTTTTGCCCAGGGTCCAATCAGTATTAAAGATGGCCCTGGACCCAAGAAAGGGTGACCCACCTGGGGGGGCATGGGAGCCCCTTGGAGTGTTGTCACATGTAAAGATAGAAGAAAATATTTACAGAAATGTGAGGGGTGTACTCACTTTTGCGAGATACTGTATATACATACACACACACACACACACAATGTGAACCGCCTGCATTCCTATGTAGCAAAAAAGTCCAGCCGTCTCACCTTAGACATTTTTTTATTTTAATTAATAACGCCCATGGGGATTATATGAAGCAGTGCAGATGATATGTGTACCCATCAACATATGGGAGATTCTAAGTAATTTTGTAGCAAAAAAATACTGAATTAAATAAAAATAGTGTCAGAAAAATATAAAAATAAAATTATTATTATTATTATTATACAGAATTTATATAGTGCCGACAGGTTGCGCAGGACTTAACTTCATATGTAAACTGCCAATTTTAGAAAATGTTTGAACCAGATAAATAGGAACGAAAAATGTGAACAATTATAATTGAAAATATATATGTGATATCAAGTCCTTTACAATTTTTTTTTTTTACATACTGTCACCAGTGAAGTACAGCATCATCATGTGACTGGTGTGGTCAGGGACACTGACTGGTGACAATTATTAATTTTTTTGCAATTTTTTATTTATATTTTCTTACATTTTTCTTTACAGTTTTTTTGGGTAACACACTATGACCGGAGCAATATAATGTTACCATAGTAACATTGTACTACTCTGGGGAAGTGATCAGATTTTTTTTTTTTTTACACATTATGATTACTTTTAGCAGTGTATTAAATTGCTATAAGCAAGCATTTCATGGAATGAAATGGATTCGGTTTGTTTTCTTGTGATTTGTCAAAGCTAATCACATGGTGCAGATGGGCTGTGATTTGCCCTGTCTGTATCATGTGATCACACTGACCAATCACAGCTAGCAGCACAATTGTATACAATGGATGGCTATAAAAGGAAGCCATCCACTGTGTAGAACCGTCATGTGATCTGCTGCGATTGGTCACAGCGATCACATGGTACCGGCAGCGAGCCGGTACACTGATCATCATTGGCTGTGTCTGGTGGACGCAGACGGTGACAGATCGCGCCACCGCATGGCCCTGCATGGGGCCTGATCCAGGAGGACGTCATATGATGTCCAGCGGATCGACGAGAGGCCCGCCCAGCCGTCATCTTATTATAGGCCCGGCGGGAAGTGGTTAAAAGTAGCGAATGTGCGCTTGTTTGCACCCCTCGTGTATCCAGGGGAGACGCAGCTCTAGTTGATATAAGCTCCTCCTCCCGTGCATCTCTCACATACACCGGATTGGCCCAGAAAAAAGTAAGGTTTCTCATAGTGTAGCTAATTTATTGCAGTCTGCTTCCTGAAGACGTCATTGGGATGAAACACGTTGAGACGGAGCTTCCGGGTAGTGAGGGTTTAGCATACACGCTAACTGTGTTTATGTATAATGGGAAAGGACTTGACATCCCATATATTTCTAATTTTTATTGTTCACATTTTTTGTTCGTATTTGTCTGGATCACATATTTTATGAATTGGTAGTTTATATATTCATGAAGTTAATAAAAATTGCTTTAAATATTTAAATTAATATTATATTTTATATTTATTTAAGCACATGATCTATACTCTATACAATAAGTTTGCTTATTGTGTGCGTTTAATTGGTAACCACTAGTGCCCCCTATATTTCACATCGCCATAACAAAAAACATGCTGGATGATCTGAGTCCCGAGCTCCGGGGGTTAGATCTTTTTCTTATACACATTTGGGGTGTTGAGGTATGAAATGTTCCAATGTTCGCTGCACGAATGTGACCAACGTCCGCACAGCTGTATTCTGAGTAATATGAATGTCTCCTGTGATCATCAGCGCCATCTAGTGGCCATAATGCATTTATTGATGTATTATGGCCACTAGATGGCGCCTACGATCATAGTAATGGTTGGGGTGAGACAGGTCCTCATGTAACAACTAAGGAAGGAGGACAGAGGAGTCTTCCTGGTGAATAGGGGTGGGGGTGTATGCAGACCTCGGGGGTCACAGTAACCCTTAGCTTTAGCCCTGAGTTATGACTTTTCCAGATACAAGATTGCTTGTGTCGGTCACCATCATTGTCCAGGTCCACCAATCCGGTTGGTTGCAGCCTCACTCGCCTCCCACAGCTTCTTGTTGACAGCCGGATCCCGAGCCTTCTCCGAGGGAGGTTCAATCACACAGTCGCTGTCCACATACTGCCCATTCAGACCTTCGGCCTCCTCCGACACTGCACAGAATATGGTGCTGGCCGCCCCCTCCTCCGCTGACTACCATGGGGGGAGAAAAAGGAGAGTGAGTGGGGACATTATAGATCAGGATGAGACGAGACGGAGAATGGAGGAGGTGAGATGGGACGGAGAATGGAGGAGGTGAGATGGGACGGGGAATGGAGGAGGTGAGATGGGGCGGAGAATGGAGGAGGTGAGATGGGACGGGGAATGGAGAGGGTGAGATGGGACGGGGAATGGAGGAGGTGAGATGGGGCGGAGAATGGAGGAGGTGAGATGGGACGGGGAATGGAGAGGGTGAGATGGGACGGGGAATGGAGGAGGTGAGATGGGACGGGGAATGGAGGAGGTGAGATGGGATGGGGAAAGGAGGAGGTGAGATGGGGCCAGGAATGGAGGAGATGAGATGGGATAGAGAATGGAGGAGGTGAGATGGGACGGGGAATGGAGGAGGTGAGATGGGACGGGGAATGGAGGAGGTGAGATGGGGCGGGGAATGGAGGAGGTGAGATGGGGCCAGGAAAGGAGGAGATGAGATGAGACCGGAAATGGAGGAGGGGAGATGGGACGGGTAATGGAGGAGGTGAGATGGGACAGGAATTGAGGAGGTGAGATGGGAGGGGGAATGGAGGGGGTGAGATGGGACGGGGAATGGAGGGGGTGAGATGGGGCCAGGAAAGGAGGAGATGAGATGAGACCGGAAATGGAGGAGGGGAGATGGGACGGGTAATGGAGGAGGTGAGATGGGACAGGAATGGAGGAGGTGAGATGGGAGGGGGAATGGAGGGGGTGAGATGGGACGGGGAATGGAGGAGGTGAGACGGGACTGGGAATGGAGGAGGTGAGATGAGACGGGGAATGGAGGGGATGAGACGGGACGGGGAATGGAGGAGGTGAGATGGGACGGGGAATGGAGGAGGTGAGATGGGACGGGGAATGGAGGAGAAATGGGACGGGGAATGGAGGAGGTGAGATGGGACGGGGAATTGAGGGGATGAGATGGGATGGGGAATGTAGGAGGTGAGATGGGACGGGAAATTGTGATGAGATGGGATGGGGAATGGAGGAGAGATGGGACCGGAAATGGAGGTGAGATGGAACGGGGAATTGAGGGGATGAGATGGGACGGGGAATGGAGGAGGTGAGATGGGACGGGAATGGAGGAGGTGAGATGGGACGGGGAATTGAGGGGATGAGATGGGATGGGGAATGGAGGAGGTGAGATGGGATGGGGAATGGAGGGGGTGAGATGTGATGGGGAATGGAGGAGGTGAGATGGGACTGGGAATAGAGGAGGTGAGATGGTGCGGTGAATGGAGGAGGTGAGATGGGACGGGGAATGGAGGAGGTGAGATGGTGTGGTGAATGGAGGAGGTGAGATGGGACGGGAAATGGAGGAGGTGAGATGGGACGGGGAATGGAGGAGGTGAGATGGGACGGGGAATGGAGGAGGTGAGATGGGACGGGGAATGGAGGAGGTGAGATGGGGCGGGGAATGGAGGAGGTGAGATGGGGCGGGGAATTGAGGAGGTGAGACGGGACGGGGAATGGAGGAGATGAGATGGGATGGGGAATGGAGGAGGTGAGATGGTGCGGTGAATGGAGGAGGTGAGATGGGGCGGGGAATGGAGGAGGTGAGATGGGGTGGGGAATTGAGGAGGTGAGATGGTGCGGTGAATGGAGGAGGTGAGATGGGGCGGGGAATGGAGGAGGTGAGATGGGGCGGGGAATTGAGGAGGTGAGACGGGACGGGGAATGGAGGAGGTGAGACGGGACGGGGAATGGAGGAGAGACGGGACGGGAATGGAGGAGGTGGGATGGGGAATGGAGGAGGTGAGATGGGACGGGAATGGAGGAGGTGAGATGGGACGGGGAATGGAGGGGGTGAGACGGGACGGGGAATGGAGGAGGTGAGACGGGACGGGGAATGGAGGAGGTGAGATGGGACGGGGAATGGAGGAGGTGAGATGGGACAGGGAATGGAGGAGGTGAGATGGGACGGGGAATGGAGGAGGTGAGATGGGACGAGGAATGGAGGAGATGGGATGGGAAGGGGAATGGAGGAGATGGGATGGGAAGGGGAATGGAGGAGGTGAGATGGGACGGGGAATGGAGGAGGTGAGATGGGACGGGATATGGAGGAGGTGAGATAAGACGGGGAATGGAGGAGGTGAGATGGGACGGGGAATGGAGGAGGTGAGATGGGACGAGGAATGGAGGAGATGGGATGGGACAGGGAATGGAGGAGATGCGATGGGACGGGGAATGGAGGGGGTGAGATGGGACGAGGAATGGAGGAGGTGAGATGGGACAGGGAATGGAGGAGGTGGGATGGGAAGGGGAATGGAGGAGGTGGGATGGGACGGGGAATGGAGGAGGTGAGATGGGACGGGGAATGGAGGGGGTGAGATGGGACGAGGAATGGAGGAGATGGGATAGGAAGGGGAATGGAGGAGGTGGGATGGGACGGGGAATGGAGGAGGTGAGATGGGACGGGATATGGAGGAGGTGAGATAAGATGGGGAATGGAGGAGGTGAGATGGGACGGGGAATGGAGGAGGTGAGATGGGACGGGGAATGGAGGAGGTGAGATGGGACGGGGAATGGAGGAGGTGAGATGGGACGGGGAATGGAGGAGGTGAGATGGGACGAGGAATGGAGGAGATGGGATGGGACAGGGAATGGAGGAGGTGAGATGGGACGGGGAATGGAGGAGGTGAGATGGGACGAGGAATGGAGGAGATGGGATGGGACAGGGAATGGAGGAGGTGAGATGGGACCAGGAATGGAGGAGGTGAGATGGGACGGGGAATGGAGGAGGTGAGATGGGACCGGGAATGGAGGGGGTGAGATGGGACGGGGAATAGAGGAGGTGTGATGGGACGGGGAATGAAGGGGGCAAGACAGCCAGAAAACAGGGTGGACCTCAAATCAAAAATATATCATAGAAGATGAAAATGAGAGACTCCACCAACCTTGAAGAAGAAGATTCCGATGACGTTGAAGATGGCTCGGAATAACAGGTTGTAGTGACGCATGACCTCCGTCATCACAATGCCGGGATTAACGCTGGTCACCGTCACACCTGAATTCATATCACATCGTCATTTATAATTATCAACATTTTGTATCAATATTGAATATTCTCTAAATTACTTTTTCTCCATATTTGTGCAACAGGGATGACTATACAGCTACATTTATTTGATAATTCCCTCTAGCATTCTCTAGAATTGTTACATCGTATCTCAAAATAAGTATTCCTTGTGCCCCCCAACTCCACCTAGTGGCCATAATGTAGTATTTTACTACCAGCCATAATAAAAGAACACTTCTTGTTGCCCAGGTCACACAGAACCAATGTACATGTAGAGCCTCTGGATGAATAATCGGAGTTCCCGGCTATGAGACATACATACATATCAATGTACAGAGTGGCCCCACCTGTAGGAAGCCCCACCCTCCTTTAGGCTTATGGCACACTTGCAGTCCTGTTACAGCGAGCATTTGCCATCTCCAGGATCACTGAAGAACGCAGGAAAGATGCCAGGTTGCTCACTTGCTGCTGAAAACGCTCCAAAATGTAATTTACCAGCGAGAGAGCGACGCCTTGCTCATCCTGACCCACATACAGGCCGGTGGGCGGTTTACTGCCCTGTGCGTCCTCCAAATGTGTCACAAGTGGTGTGACATCAGCCTTAAAGATACAGTAACATGCCAGAACAGGCCAGAGGTGCTCAAGGTCACCTAAGACCCCCAGTGTGTGTCCACTCAAGGTAGCTGAATGTCAAGGTCACTCAAGACCCCAGTATGTGTCCAGTCAAGGTCCCTGAAGACCCAGAGTGTGGATCCATTCAAGCTCGCTGAAGGTTAAGGTCACTTAAGGACACCAAAGACTCATCGTGTGTGTCCATTCAAGATCAAGAAGGTCGTGTGGGCCCATTTAAAGTAGCTAAAGGTCCAGGTCACTGAAGCCCCTCAGTGTGTGTCCACTCAAGATCACTGAAGGCAGTGGCGGCCAGTGCATTGTGGGCGCACGGGCGCCGCCCCCCCATCCATGAGCACGGCTCCTTTCAGGACGCCGGACGCATGCATTCTTGAAGCACCTGATTAGAGCCAGAGGCTTCAAAATAGGGTGTGCTGGGGGCGCAAAGAGTGCGCCCTGATCCCACCCAATTGTGTGATGATAGCGAATTCATTTTCGCTATTTTCACACTAACCTTCCTCCCCGCCAGTCAGGAGGCAGGGCGTCAGACCTGTTTTCTGATTGGCCAAAGCGCCAGGCCACCCTATTGGATGCCTGGCGCTTAGGAAAAGGAGCAGAGGAGACACACGCTGGAGCAGAGGTCGCCGCAGCTCTGGTGCACTTGGAGTGGAGCTGCTGCCTGGCTGTAAGTGCCAGAGGGTCACGGGGGGATTTGGGGGTGCTGCCAGAGCCGTGAGCCCCTTGAGTGGGGGGGGTCGGTGGGCACAGTGACTGTATTTGGTGGGCACAGTGGCTACATATGATGGGCACAGTGACTGTATTTGGTGGCTGCATATGATGACTGTATTTGGTGGGTACAGTGGCTGCACATGATGGGCACAGTGGCTGTATTTGTTGGGCACAGTGCACAGTGGCTGCACATAATGGGCACAGTGGCTGTATTTGGTGGGCACAGTGACTGTATTTGGTGGGCACAGTGGCTGCACATGATTGGCACAGTGGCTGTATTTGGTGGGCACAGTGGCTGTATTTGATGGGCACAGTGGCTATATTTGGTGGGCACAGTGGCTGCACATGATGGGCACAGGGGCTGCATTTGATGGCAAAATGGCTGTATTTGATAGGCACAGTGGCTGTATTTGATGGGCACAGTGGCTGCATTTGATGTGCACAGTGGCTGCATATGATGGACACAGTGACTGCATTTGATAGGCACAGTGGCTGCATATGATGGGCACAGTGGCTGCATATGATGGGCACAGTGGCTGCATTTGATAGGCACAGTGGTTGCATATGACGGGCACAGTGGCTGCATTTGATGGGTACAGTGGCTGCATATGATGGGCACAGTGGCTGCATTCGATGGGCACAGTGGCTGTATTTGATGGTCACAGTGGCTGCATTTGATGGGCACAGTGGCTGCATATGATGGGCACAGTGGTTGCATTTGATGGCACATTGGCTGCATTTGCTGGGCACAGTGGCTGCATTTGATAGGCAAAGTGGCTAAAGTTGATAGGCACAGTGAGGCTGCAATTGATGTTTTTATTTTTCAGTTTGTTTGCGCCCCCCCCAAAAAAAAAATATTGAGCACCAGCCGCCACTGAGTGAAGGTCAAGGTCACTGAAGGCCCCCAGTGTGTGTCTATTCAAAATCATTGAAGGTCAAGGTCGCTTAAGGTCCCTGAAGACCCACAGTGTGTGCCCATTCAAGGTAGCTGAATGTCAAGGTCGCTGAAGACACCCAGCGTTTGTCCACTCAAGATCGTTGAAAGTCAAGATCGCTAAAAATCCCTGAAGACCCCCAGTGTGTGTCCATTCAAAACCGCTGAAGGTCAAGGTCACTTAGGGGTTGCTAAAGACGCCCAGTATGTGTCCACTCAAGGTCACTGAAGGTCAAGGTCTCTAAAAATCCCCAGTGTGTGTCCATTCAAGATCGCTGAATGTCCAGGCTGCTTAAGATCCCTGAAGACCGACAGTGTGTGCCCAGTCAAGGTCGCTCAAGGTCTCTGAAGACCTCCCTAGATTTTTTTTGCACTTTTTTTGTATCAATTTTATTTCGATCAATTTTTTTTTACAGTTTAATGTCCCGACCTAGTAAAACTAGTGACCTGGAAAGTAATTATTTCTTTATCAGTGCCCCCTTATGGTCACCAGCCTGCCCCACGGGGGGCGCCACTCACCAGTGGTCTTCAGCCTTTTAGCCAGCTCTCTGGCACAGATGACGTTCATGAGTTTGGTGCATTTGTAGGTTTGGTGAACTTGCTGTTTCTCCAGGTTCTTCCCGTACAGGTTGCTGGTGTCTATGTAGCCCTGGTTATGCAGGAAGGAAGCCAAGAAGACGATGCGGCTGGGTGCCGAACGTTTCATGAGATCTGCAGGGGAGGCAGAATACAGACAGTTATAGTCTATGAATGTCACGGCCCTGAACTCTCATCACTATGTCTCAAAAATATCCTATATATATATATATATATATATATATATATATATATATATCGAGAGGCAAGATCACTTAAAGGGTAACTCCACTTTGGTGGGAAAAAAATAAAACAAACATAAAAATAGTATAACATATTGGTACATTGTCATTAAATGTTATTATAAATTACCTTTCCTTTTCAATCTATAATTTTTTGTAAAATTTAATAGAATATGGCAACCCAGAGGGTATTCTGTGCACAGATGGTGCACGGACCGCCCCCCAGATATATGACATTTCCTGCTTGTTTGATTGGCTCACTGATTTTCTCAAGTCAGATTTTAGGCCCCCCCCTGCAATAGGAATTTTCAGTTTTGGTGAGCTACTCCCCCAAGGGAGACCCTGCAGCTTTCCTCACACTGAGAGTGCATTGGGTGATTATAATAAACCAGACCTTCCCAATCGGGAATCAGACCCCCTCATTGACAAATCAGACCCTCCCATTTATGAAATAGACCCTCCCATTTAAGAATATGACCCTCCAGTTGATAAATCAGACTCTTCCATTCAGGAATCAGACCCTCTTATTAACAAATCAGACCCTCCAATTAACAAATCAGACCCTCCTATTTAGGAATTAGACCCCTCCCATTCAGGAATCAGATTCTCCCATTGAAAAAAAAAGACCCTCCCATTTAGAAATTAGACCTTCGCATTGAGAAGTGAGACTCTCCCATTGAGAAATCAAACACTCCCATTGAGAAATCAGACCCTTCCATTGAGAAATTAGACCCTCCCATTAAAAAATCAGATCCTCACAATTTGGAATTAGACCCCTCACATTTAGGAATTATACCCCTCCCATTCAGGAATCAGACCCTCCCATTGAGAAATCAGACCCTCCCATTTAGGAAACAGACCCTCCCATTGAGAAATAAGACCCTCCCATTGAGAAATAAGACCCTCACATTTAGGAATTAGACCCCTCCCATTCAGGAATCAGACCCTCCCATTCAGAAATCAGACCCTCCCATTCAGGAATCAGACCCTCCCATTTAGGAAACAGACCCTCCCATTGAGAAGTCAGACCCTCCCATTGGGAAACAGACCCTCCCATTGAAAAGACAGACCCCTCCATTGAAAAGACAGACCCTCCCATTGAGAAATAAGACCCTCACATTTAGGAATTAGATGCCCCCCTGTCAGAAACCATGAATCAGACTGAGACAGAAGTACAGTTAAATCTCACTTGTTTAATAATAATATTAAAAAAAAGGTAAACAGAGTAAACATAGTCAAAACATAGCCAGAGTTCAGGACAAGCCAAAACGTCAGGGAGCCAGAGAACAGCGTAGTAGAACAGCAAGCAGGATCTGGAGCCAGAAGGAATGTCAGCCAAACAAGTCTTTAACAGTTACACAGGAGAGCATCTCTAGAGATGTGACCAAGGCGAAGGCAGAGATCATCTGGACTGGACGGCTTAGGTAGGCAGGACTAACAAACAGAATCATCAACAGATGGACACTGTGGAGAGATAGGAGCTGGCAATTAGCCGAAAGCTGAGCGACCAGCTCAGAGAAGGAAAGGCTGAGTCCAGCCCTGACAGTACCCCCTCCTCAATGACCCCTCCCCCCTTGGACAACCATCAAGCTTCAGGGGAAAAGATCTATGGAGATCACGGAGGAGGACAGGGGGATGTACGTCCGAGGATGAGACCCAAGAGCGTTCCTCCGGACCGTACCTTTTCCAATGCACCAGGTACTGTATGCGCCCACGGAACCTACGGGAGTCAACAATGGATTGTACTTCATACTCCTCATGGTTCTCAACCTGTACAAGGCGAGGACGAGACACAGAGGTAGTAAAGCAGTTGCAGACCAAAGTTTTTAATAAGGAGACATGAAATACATTCGAGATACGCATATTAGAAGGAAGGTCTAATGCGTAAGCCACTGGGTTAATCCTGTGAAGAATACAGAAAGGCCCAATAAACCGAGATGCGAACTTCAGAGAAGGAACACGAAGTCAGAGGTTGCAACATGACAGCTAGACCCTGTCCCCATACTTGTAGGAAGGCGCAGCAGGCGTCTGCGGTCAGCATGGAGTCTGTACCTATCATTAGCATGACGCAAAGCCTCCTGGACTTGTGCCCAAGTGGAACGAAGACCACAGAGATGCTCTTCTAACGCAGAAATACTCTGCAGAACAAATGAGTCAGGCAACATGGAAGATTGGAAAACATAATTCGCCATAATTGGGGAAGCAGAATTCAAGGCATTATTGTGAGCAAACTCCACCCACGGTAAGTTGTCTGACCAGTTGTTATGATGGTCAGAAATATAGCAACATAGGAATTGCTCCAAGGACTGATTGTCTCGATCTGCTGCCCCATTAGACTGCGGGTGTTACACAGAGGAGAAAGCAAGCTGAATTCCTAACTGTGCACAAAAGGCTCGCCAGAACCGGGACACAAACTGACTACCCCTGTCCGAGACAATCACCTTGGGTAGCCCATGAAAGCAAAATATCTCCCGAGCAGAAATGGAAGCCAGTTCCTTAGAAGTGGGCAACTTCTTAAGTGGAATACAATGAGAAATTTTCGAGAACCGGTCAACCGCCATAAGGATAACTGTGTTGCCCTGGGAGTTGGGTAACTCCACATTGAAATCCATAGACAGGTGGGTCCAGGCCCTCTCTCCATTGGGTATGGGTTGTAGGAGGCCCACTGGAAGGTGTTGTGGAGTCTTACTCTGAGCACACACGGAACAGGCAGGTACGAAGGCAGTCACATCAGCACGTAGACTAAGCCACCAGAAATGGCCCAAAAGAGTTGATTCTTACCAGGGTGGTAAGCAGCCTTGGGAGAATGGTAAGTCTGGAGCACGGCAGTACGGAGACTCTCTGGGACAAAGCAGCGGTCACAAGGGTTCTCAGGAGGAGCATGAACCTGAGCAGCAAGAATTTTGTCACCCAAAGAAGAAGTGAGACTGGTGCGAACCGTAGCCAGAATAAGATCTGGAGGAATCACAGGAACCGGAACCGACTCCAACTTGGAAGTGGAGGAAAATTGTTGTGACAAGGCGTCAGTACCAGGTAAGAATGAAACAATGTAATTGAAACTAGACAAGAAAAGAGCCCATCGCACCCTTCTGGGAGAGAGGCGTTTAGCCTCAGACAAGAATGTGAGATTCTTATTGTCAGTAAGAATGAGAACCGGCACAGTGGTACCTTCGAGGAGATGTCTCCATTCTTTCAGGGCTAAAATGATCGCCAACAGCTCTCTGTCACCAATCTCGTAATTGCACTCCGCAGGTGACAATTTCCTGGAAAAGTAGCCACAAGGATCCATAGCGCTCTCAGAAGTAGGACGTTGAGACAGAAGGGCGCCAACCCCAGTCTCAGAAGCATCAACCTCAAGGATAAAAGGTAATGTAGGATCAGGATGTGCCAACACAGGAGCAGAAACAAAGGCAGCCTTGGGACTCTCAAAGGCTTTATTGGACTCCGGAGACCAACTCTGTGGGTTACCGTCCTTTCTGGTCATATCAGTCAGGGGCTTGATCAGAGACGAGAAGTTATGAATAAACTTCCGATAATAGTTGGCAAAGCCAAGAAAATGCAGAGGACATAAACCCACGGGTTGGGGTCAATGTAGGACTGCAGAAAGTTTCTCTGGGTCCATCAAAAAAACAGCAGTAGAAATTAAAGAAACCCTGGAATTTAACCTGTTCACGATGGAACTGGCACTTCTCCAATTTACAATAGAGATTGTTCTCTCTTTGTTTCTGAAGCACACGGCAGACATCTGTGTGGTGGCTCTCCAGAGACTTGGAAAATATGAGGATATCGTCGAGATAAACCACCACACATAACTGCAACAAATCTCGAAGGACATCATTAATAAATTCCTGGAAAACTGCCGGGGTGTTACAAAGGCCAAAAGGCATTATGAGGTACTCATAATGGCCTGTTCTGGTATTAAATGCAGTTTTCCACTAGTCACCCTCCTTAATCCTCACAAGATTGTTTGCCCATCTCAAATCAAGCTTCCTAAAAACTGTTGCTCCCTTGAGGCGGGCAAAGAACGCCTTAATCAATGGAATCGGATAGACATTCTGAACTGATTGAGACCCCTATAATCAATACAAGGTCTCAGTTCACCACTCTTCTTCTTCACAAAGAAGAAACCTGCACCAGCAGGAGACGAGGATTTGCAGATGAAACCTCGAGAAAGTGTGATCCTGTTCATCCAATCTGGAAAAAATATTACCAACAAGTGGATTGACTGTATCTTCTGAATTCATGAGAAATTAGACCCTTCCATTTAGGAATTAGGCCTTTCCTATTGACAAATCAGACCCTCCCATTGACAAATCAGACCCTCCCATTGACAAATCACACCCTCCCATTAACAAATCAGACCCTCCCATTTAGGAATTAGACCCCTCCCATTAAGAAATCAGACCATCCCATTGAGAAATCAGGCCCTCCCATTGACAAATCAAAACCTCGCATTTAGGAATAAGACCCTCCTATTAAGAAATAAAACCCTCCCATTAAGAAATCTGATCCTACCCTTTAGGAATTAGATCCTTCCATTTAGGAATTGTACCCCTCCCATTGACAAATCAAACTCTCCCATTTAGAAATCAGACCCTCCTATTCAGAAATCAGACCCTCCCATTTAGAAATCAGACCCTCCCATTCAGAAATCAGACCTTCCCATTCAGAAATCAGACCCTCCCATTCAGAAATCAGACCCTCTCTTTGAGAAATAAGACCCTCCAATTTAGTAATTAGACCCCCCTGTTCAGGCTCTCACTGACAAATCAGACCCTCCCATTTAGGAATTAGACTCTCCCATTTAGGAATTAGACCCTCCCATTCAGGAATCAGACCCTCCCATTGAGAAATCAGACCCTCCCATTGAGAAATCAGACCCTCCCATTTAGGTTTTCAACCCTCCCATTTAGGAAGTAGACCCCTCCCACTGAGAAATCAGACCCTCCCATTGAGAACTCAGACCCTCCCATTGAGAAATGAGACCCTCCCATTTAGGAATCAGACCCTCCTATTTAGGAATTAGACCGTCCCATTTAGGAATCAGACCCTCTCATTGAAAAATTATACCCTCTCATTTAGGAATCAGACCCTCTCATTGAGAAATTAGACCCTCCCATTTAGGAATCAGACCCTCCCATTGAGAAATTAGACCCTCCCATTTAGGAATCAGACCCTCCCATTGAGAAATTAGACCCTCCCATATAGGAATTAGACTCCTCCCATTGAGGGATCAGACCCTCCCATTTAGGGATCAGACCCTCCCATTGAGAAATGAGATCCTCCCATTTAGGAATTAGACCCCTCCCATTCAGACTCAGTCAGCAGAGGACAAAACAAGAAAAGAACCTTATCTGTTGCCTACTCAAATAGAGCACCTGTAGACATCGTCAGCCCTGATTGTGAACGATAATAGTTTCAACAATCAGGGGGTGGTTGTCCTCTGAACTGGAACTATAAACATCAGAAAACTGAAAAGAATCCAACAGCAGATCTTCAACAAAGACAGACCGATGCTTTAGTTAATTATCTTTATTGATTATCCCAAGTAAAGAGTAAAGTGTATACAAAATTGATACAAAAATTACACCCACCTCCAACACATGATTAAAATAAGACTGACGTCTTAGATGGGACATGGGTGTAGAGTTGCCACCTCATCCCTTTAAACCCGAACACATATTGATTACACAGGTTCTGTGGCTGATTAAGGTGGTAATTAAACTCACTTGGTGCCTTATCTGCATTAAATTAGCCTCAGAACCCGTGTAATTCATATGTGTTCGGGTTTAAAGGGATGAGGTGGCAACCCTACATGGGTGGCCACCATACCTGATACACACAACTCGCTCACTCGTCACACACACACACACATGCAGACAGATATCTTGGACCCGGGTCATGTATGAGAAAGGTCATCCGAAGTACTCAGATATACTTAAAATATCCTATAGATCCATGGGCTTGCTTTCAAGACACTTGTCTGCAGAGTCCTTGTGCTTATGGATTGACAAGAGTTCCATTAATGGGATCATTCATGATATATTGGCTCAAAGACAGCCGTATGCATAGCAATACGAGTAATGGTGGGGAACAATAGCCTATGGTAAAATGGGTTAGAGTCTCACAAGGAAACCAAACGTAACTCGCTATATTTTGTGTAACTCCTGAGTGTTGGAGTACAAAGACAGCTCACCAATAGACGTCTTGTGCTGATAGACCCATAGTCCTCAAATGTCCCGTATAGCCACGATATCCCCACTTGAGTGGTGTCCACACTGGAGACCCACGAACTCTTGTCTGTGAGTCTTCGTTCCAGTTGGAACATACGGTGTGTAGCAGGGTTCAGATCATCCAGATTGGTCGTATCCAGGGGCTGTGTAGAGAGTAGTATGAAGAGCCACACCCGGAGGCAGCAGGATGGATGGATCACATCAGTATCTGCGGCTGTGAGCGATCCCAGAGATTTGGGTAGTTTAAAGGTGGTTCAAGGTATTTGGTGGAGATCCCAATGTCCCAACCACCAACAGCGCGGTCGCTGGATGCTGTTCATGTAAGACGTCAGTCTTATTTTAATCATGTGTTGGAGGTGGGTGTAACTTTTTGTATCAATTTTGTATACACTTTACTCTTTACTTGGGATAATCAATAAAGATAATTAACTAAAGCATCGGTCTGTCCTTGTTGAAGAACTGCTTTTGGATTCAGTCGGCAGAGGACATAGAGAAAACAAACAGCTTATTTCTTCAGAGGAACAAGGGGTAGGGATCTGCTTCAAAGTTTGTTAAAGTCCCAGCAGTGGACATCGGTCTCCAGGAGGTGTCAGAGATTTAGAGTTGGATATTATTTTGAAGGTTACTTCAATATGTCTGACATAGAGAAAAGTCATTTTTCTGTGTATGTATTTCTATTCTGAATTCCTATGTCAGTTATGTATCTTACTATACATCCAACCATATATGGAGAGTGGGTGTTCTTCTCGTACTTTACATAACAGTATAAAGGATACAAGGTTTAGAAGGTTAGTTAGAAAGAGAAAAGGAAGGAAGGAACCTACACTCTGGAAGAATGGAAGATCTGATATATATCTCTCTTTCTCCTTCTGATGATCTGAAGCCATACCTGATGTCACCAGATGTCACTACTCAAGTCTTGTCTTGTTTTGTGAAGAATAAACACCTTTTTCTTAAGTATCCTACAAGCTGAGGATTCTTCAGTTATACTATGAAACAAATATCTAACAGGAGGGGGGTGTCTTTCTCGCAACCAAAGTGGAGTTACCCTTCAAGCTTCCAGATTCCGATAAGTCCCCGGCCCACAGGCCCCCACAACCACCGGGCAAGGGTCAAAATCAACATGGGGACAAGGTGCCTTGAGGTGGGGAGGCCCACCCCAAGGCACCTGAGGGCATGTGACCTGGTATGGTTGGGGGGGGGGCTCGTTTGCCCCCCCCCCCCTGCCTGGCCTACCAGGCTGCATGCTTGGATAAGGGTCTGTATGGATTTGGGGTGGACCCCACACTTTTTTTTTTTTTAAATGGCAAGGGGTTCCCCTTAAAATCCACCCCAGACCCCAAGGGCCTGGTATGGATTGCCTTTTTTTCTAGTTTTTCTATTGCTGGCAAGGTTTTTTTTTCCATGCAGCTGTCAGTGGAGAAGCCCGCTGACAGCTTATAACTCATCCGTTGTTAAGGACACCGCTTCCCGAGCCACTTCTTAACAACCGGCAACTATTCACTGTGCAAAACACCCTGCTCGGCCTGAACAGTTCACCCATCTCTAGTCATCAGCCTGCTGTAGGCAGGAGGAAGCATTTCCTCAGTCTACCCTCCCCCAGTGACTTTGCCTAGACTGAGATGATGTCATCAGTCGGCTGCAGGCAGGAGGAAGCTTTTCCTCAGTCTCCTCCCTCTCCTCCAGTGACTTTGCTTAGGCTGAGATGATGTCATCAGTCAGCTGCAGGCAGGAGGAAGTATTTCCTCAGTCTACCCTCCCCCAGTGATTTTGCCTAGACTGAAATGATGTCATCAGTCGGCTGCAGGCAGGAGGAAGCGTTTCCTCAGTCTCCCCTCCCCCAGTGATCAGACTGTACATTGTAACTTTTAGCAAGTGACAAGGTGAGTGCCGGCAGCAGGGGCTGATCTGTGTCTGTTATTTCTCCCTGGATGGTGGCTGCACAGAGGATGTACGTAGGAAGGATGGCAGGACTTACCCACAAGCAGGTTGGTGAGTAGGAAAGGGCCCAGGTGGTTGGTGGCATAGGTGGCCTCCAGTCCCTCCGATGTTATGGCGCGGGGCATTCCTGGAAGGGAACATCGATCTCTTAATGAGCCTTTAAGAAAACATGATAGAATACTCCAAGCAGATTTCCCACTACACCGGCTAGAGATGTGTGTTTTACTCATCATTGCCTCCTTCAGGACACAGTTCAGTTACCAGGCTTAAATATTCCCAGCATTCCTGCAACATCTGGGCAGTCTATGGAGACAAGGAAGACCCATCCATTGAGCGGCTCTAATTTCAGGCTACATGCACCCCGTTCATTCTGAGCTCATCCCTCCTCAGTGCATTGCAGGGCATGTTCTGCAGATATTCCAATTCAACAAAAGTTGCTTCCTAAGGACCTACTGCACTGGAGGTGTGAGCCTGATTGGCAGGAATTGTTTCCAATGACAGCCCGGGGGACTGATCATGTGTTCATTGTAATAGTAGACCCTCCCACTGAGCTCTCATTTTGGAAGATTTCAGTTGACTGGTATGACCCATCTCTGTGTCTACAGACGCCAATAGGGATCTGCGGCCTGGCATAAAGTCCACCAGAATATTGCCTTAAAGTGGAACTCTAAGCCCAAACCAGAGTAAGGAAATGTGTACATTGGAAGGGTGACACCCCACCCTCCCGGGGTCACCGTGCCGTATATCTGTACCTGACGCTCCGGCGTTATTCACCAGGATGTCCAGTCTCTTCTCATTGCGTAGTATGCGGTCAGCGAAGGCCCGGACGGAGGACATACTGCTGGTGTCCAGGATCTCCAGGACCACATTCCGGTTCCCTGTCTCCCTCTGGATCTCTTCCAAGGCCTTCTGACCGCGTTCCCGACTGCGACACGCCAAGATGACCCGACCGTTCCTCCGGGCAAAGTCCAACGCTACGCACTTCCCAATGCCTGAAAACCAATGCAGAGAGTTATTACTGGGGGGGGGGGATAGGGGGCACCATGTACAGGACACTGGGGGGATGGGGGCACCATGTACCGGACACTGGGAGGGTATACCATGTACCGGACACTGGGGGGGAGGGTGTACCATGTACTAGACACTGGGGGGATGGGGGCACCATGTACTAGACACTGGGGGGATGGGGGCACCATGTACAGGACACTGGGGGGATTAGGGCACCGTGTACCAGACACTGGGGGGAAGGGGACACTGTGTACAGGACACTGGGGGGGTGGGGCACCATTTACAGGACACTAGGGGGGATGGGGGCACCGTGTACAGGATACTGGGGGGGATGAGGGATGTGTGTACCGGACAATGGGGGATGTGTGCACCACTTACCAGACATTGCGGGGATATGTGCATCATGTACCGGACAGTGGGGGGATGTTTGCACCGCATACTGGACATTGGGGAGATGTGTGCACCGTGTACCGGACACTGGGGAGATGTGGGTGTAACGGAACCGTCCCACACTCCGCTTGAGTGCTTCCATCAGTCTTAACATAGATATCAGATATTATAGCCGCATATTGCAACCAAGAACTAGGCAGGACTCGTTTAGCTGCTAAACTGGAACTCTTTAGTTGTGAGGCTGATCACATTATCGTATGCAAACGCAACTTTATATAAAGGTATAATTAACACTATAAACATTAAGTTAATTGAACTAGCCACCTAGACAATCAGGGATCTCATTCCAGGTCAGACTTGCCGGCATCGAGCTCACAAAGTACAATACACATTATTACAAGTGTAAACACATCCCCTCAGTAGTTTGCTAGCAGACAATAGGTGTGTTAATTAGCACAATTAACAATGGGTGAAAGACAGGTGGCCTGATCTGATGAGATTACCATCTTGTCATGGTCCCTACCGTGCCTTGCAGATGGCCAGGCGTGGTCACACCCCTAGTGGCTCTGGGTGTTATTGAACTCATGACTGTCTGTTCTTGCTCCTGTTTCTTTACCTCTGAGCCACACCTCAGGTCTATTTAGCCTGCTTTCCAGCCATGCCTAGTTTAGCATGAAGTACTGTGGGCGATACTCTGTTTGTACATGTCACTCCTGGATCAGCTGAGGCAGGTTACCTAATTAGCTGGGTATAAATCCCTGTCTCACTCTGAGGGCTTTGTCAGTTCTTTTGCTCATGTTTGCCAAGTGTTCCTGTTGCTGTGTTCCAGTGTTCCAAGATTGACCCCGGAACCGTTTGTTGTGATGCCTGAGAAGTTTGATGGGAATCGTGCATCATTCTTGAACTTTAGGATGGATTGCGAGCTGTTGTTCGCTCTTAAGCCTAGGACCTATGCCTCTGACTTTATAAAGGTTTATCTTTTAAAAAGTGTTTCCTAGTGCTAGACCTTTCATCCAAATTAGAAATTGCTGCATTTGTAAGTTTTTTAAAAGCCAGTGTAAAGGAATAGTAGTGGTAAAAAAAAGTGGTAAAAAAATCCCTTGTGGATTTATATAACCTTTTTTTGGTTAATTCTCCTTTAAGGGGTGTGGCAGGGGGCGTGTCCTATGCCTACATACGTTTGCTAGTAGGTGTCCCTCATTCCCATCTCAAAATGTTGGGAGGTATGTTAATTGTGCTAATTACCACACCTATTGTCTGCTAGAAAACTACTGTGGGGGTGTTTTTACACTTGTAATAATGTGTATTGTACTTTGCTGGAGCTCGATGCCGGCAAGTCTGACCTGGAATGAGACCTCCAAGTGTCCAGGTGGCTAATTGTTTGATTGACTTAATGTTTATAATGTTAATTATATTTCTCTATACAGTTGTGTTTGCATATGATAACCCGCGGCAGTTCCAGAGGCCCAGGGTGAAAAGCTGGTGGTCACTCCCCATCAGCCGTTTAAAGACTCGAGAGAAGAGGAGGTCGTTCTTCTCCCTCCCTAGCCACAGATCACAGAAAGCATGGAGTTAATTGATTTTTCATCAGAGGATGTTATGGATGATGAGTCACCTGCCAAAGTGTTGGCACTGGGCCCAAGTGCCACTAGCTCATGCCCTGGGCATTCAGCAATTCCAGAGACTGGGTATTTAATAGACTTTTCTGTAGAGGAGGAACCACCTAGCAAACCTCCAGCAGATATGCTGGCAGCAGGACAGAGTACTACAGACCTCTGCTCTACACCCATGGCAGTTCCGGAGGCCCAGGGTGAGAAGGTGGTGGTTCCGGAAGGTGGAGATGCAGGGAGGAGAGGCAGAAATCCCCCCTCCCCAGCAAGGATCTGTGCACCTGGGAGACAGTGACAGAGGAATGTCGTCCCAGCAGCCAGATGTGGGTATGGGAGATGGAGCACCCGGCTCATATCCAAAACAGCAGCTATACAGTTCATGGAAGAAGGGAGAGGAGGTTGTCGTCCTCCCTCCCCAACAGTCAGCCAGGGTGGAGGAAATTGTGCTCCCTCCCTAACAGTTAGCCGCAGTGAATTATGTGGGGTCCCCAGCACAACTGCTGGCAACAGGGCAGAGTGCTACCAACCTCTGCCCAGCACCGACAACAACTGCGGAATTCCAGGGAGCCAGGGCAGTTGACCCCTCTCCCCAGCGACAAGCTGATGAAGTTAAGCTTCTATACCTAGCTGGAGCGCTGCCAGCCGGACAGAGAGTCAATCACCTCTGCCCCACACCTACTGATGACAACTTTTTCCTGTGGCCAAGAATGGAAATCAGGTTCACCGACTATGTGGGTTCACTCTGCCCTCAACTAACAAAAGATGGATTTCCAGTTGTAGTGGGTGGGACTACGGTCTCCACCTGTATACCCCAGAGATGCTGGGCAGTCAGCCCAGATCCCCAACAGCATGACAGAGTGAGTCCAGCCACCCTGTCTTCTCTTCAGCGGCTGAAAGGGCTCCAGGGAGAAGGGCCAGTCTGCACTTCTCTCCAGCGGTGGGTATGCTCTACGAAAGAGGCAGAGGTTGGCTGGGTGAGTAATGCTCTGTTCGGGCCAATTTGTTTGGGATACTGTGTGGGTATGGGCATTGGGGGACTGGGGTCTCCTTCTGTGTTAGTCTTCTGCCGAAAGGGGAGAATTGTGAAAGACTCACCCGGGACAGAGGCTTTTGGAGGGGACTGAATGCTAGCCTCTTGCCTACCGACTATGGGCCCTGGCATTTGACGGAGCTACAAGCATTTAGGAAAATGTCTTGTTATATAATGCAAAAGGGCATTATTACCCACTTGCTTACTAGGCACTTAAACAGGCCAATTTTCAGCTTTCAGTGCCGTCACTTTTTGAATGACAACTGCGTGGTCATGCAATGCTGTACCCAAATGACATTTTTATCATTTTTTTCCCACAAATAGAGCTTTCTTTTGGTGGTATTTAATCACTGCTGGGTTTTTAATTTTTTCAAAAAAAAAAAAGAAATTAACACACCTATTGTCTGATAGCAAAGGGATGCGTTTACACTTGTAATAATGTGTATTGTACTTTGTGAGCTCGATGCCGGCAAGTCTGACCTGGAATGAGACCTCTGAGTGTCCAGGTGGCTAATTGTTTAGTTAACTTAACATTTATAGTGTTAATTATATTTCTGTATACAGTTGTGTTTGCATATGATAATGTGATCAGCCTCATCTGAGTGTGTAGTGTATAAAAAGGTCTGTATTCTTGTTCAAAAAACAGTTCTTATTCTGGTTTGCTCCAAAACTGGTACTGCTTAGTTCTTGGGGTAACTATAGCCAGATTCACTGGTCTTGTGTTCCAGAGTTTGGAAAGCAGCTTCTTGGCGGAGATACCCCGTCAGGATGTCCAGAGTCTGTTACACCTGGGTTCCCCTTGGTTTCCACCAGACTTCTCTGGACAGTAGATGGGTGTACCTGGGTCCCACTGGCTTCTTTCAGACTTCTCCAGACAGGAGATGGGCTTACCTGGGTCCCACTATAGACATTACCGGGCAGAGGATGGGGGTACCTGGGTCCCACTGGTTTCCTCCAGACTTTCTTGGACAGTAAATATTTGTACCTGGGTCCCACTGGTTTCCTCCAGACTTCTCACGACAGTAGATGGGGGTACCTGAGTCCCACTGGTTTCCACCAGACTTCTCCAGACAGAAGATGGGCTTATCTGGGTCCCACCAGACATTACCAGACAGTAGATGGGGGTACCCGGGTCCCACTGGTTTCCACCAGACCTCTCCAGAGTAGATGGGGGTACCTGGGTCAGAGTTCCCCTTTACATTGCAGTCCACAAAAACCTGGCAGATCCAAATCCAAAGGGGGAACTCTGCGGATCCAGATCCAAAGGGGGAACTCTTGTGATTACCTCCATATGATTTAATTACAATAAATATGTATAGTGTATAATAAAAAAATTAAAAAATTGCTGTGCGCCGCTAAAGTGTTCGGGTTTGGCTGAAAGAAAAGGTGGCAACCCTACTCTACACTCCTCAACTATGCCTGTTTCTTTGTTCTTCTAGAAAAGAGCTGAACAGCACATCTTGAACCCCCAGTCTGCTGTGAAATCTTTGCTCGGGAGAGACCTTTGATATTTGTACTGGTGCACAGTCATGTTGGAACAGGAAGGGGCCATCCCCAAACTGTTCCCACAAAGTTGGGAGCGTGAAATTGTCTAAAATTTCTTGGTATACTGATGCCTTAAGAGTTCCCTCCACTGGGACTAAAGGGCCAAACCCAACCCCTGAGGGGCCAAACCCAACCCCTCAGGGGCCAAGCCCACACCATAATCCCCCCCACTTCACCAAATGATTTGGACCAGTGCACAAAGCAAGGTCCATAAAGAAATGGATGAGCGAGTTTGGGGTGGAGGAACTTGACTGGCCTGCACATTCCCATAGACACACTCCTAAACCTTGTGGGGTTGTTTTTCAGGGGTTGGGCTTGGCCGCTTACTTCCAGTGAAGGGAACTTATAAGGCGTCAGCATACCAAGACCTTTTAGACAATTTCATGCTCCCAACTTTGTTCGAACAGTTTGGGGATGTCCCCATCCTGTTCCAACATGACTGTGCACCAGTGCACAAAGCAAGGTCCATAAAGAACTGGATGAGCGAGTTTGGGGTGGAGGAACTGGACTGGCCTGCACAGAGTCCTGACCTCAACCCCGATAGAACACCTTTTGGGATGAATTCGAGCGCAGACTGAGAGCCAGGCCTTCTCGTCCAACTTCAGTGCCTGACCTCACAAATGCTCTTCTGGAAGAATGGTCAAACATCCCCATAGACACACTCCTAAACCTTGTGGACAGCCTTCCCAGATGAACAGGAGAGGAAAAGTGACTCACTCTAATAGAGGGGAATCACTGCATCTGTCATTCCACCAGTAATTGTGTGGGTCAACATACTGAAAGAAATTCCAAATGCACAAGAGTATGAGAGAGGTTCCTAAAAAGTCCGTATAAAGTGACCCCTGGCAGTATGTTTATGGAAAATGTTATGTTTATTGCACACCTCCCAACTTTTTGATATGGGAATGAGGAGCACCTATCAGAAAAAGTATGCAGGCATAGGACACACCCCTTGCCACGCCCCCTTAAAAGGAGAATAGTACAAAAAGAAAAGATTGGTTAAACCCACAAGTGCTTTTTTACCACCACTATTCCTTTATATTGGCTTTTGGAATTTACAAATGCAGCAATTTAGAAATCAGATGAAAGGTTAAGTACTGGAAAACACTTTTTGAAAGATAAAAAGTGCATTTTATATACATCTATATAGATCAGACCAAAATGAGGGACAAATGAGGAGGAAAGAGGGACAGAGGGACAGTCCCTCCAAATCAGGGACAGTTGGGAGCTATGTTATTGGAGTCAAAGGTTTATTAACAAAGACAAGAACAAATAGATTATTGCGAACCTCCAACTAACACCGCAATAACAACGTTGTCAAGCATACTGTCTGGGGTCACTTTATACCGACTTTCCGGGAAACTCTCCCATGGCCTTCCCAGAAGAGTTGAAGCTGTTATAGTTGCAAAAGGGTGGATATATATATATATATATATATATATATATATATATATATATATATATATATATTATATTTATATTTATATTTATGTGTGTGTGTGTGGAGTATTCTTGTTGGGTGAGGTGTCATTGACCTTTGGAACATCTGCTCCGGCCACACACTCAGCAGTTTGTTATCTCTCGGCAACCATGAACTTGTGTGGCGGGTGGGGTCATTGTGATTTCGTGATGGCCCCTCATATCTCCACACAGTCCACAAGCACTATACACGGGGGGGATGGGGATCCCCTCTCCTTCTCCTGCTGGAAGTCAGGCCTGCTCCTCCAGGAGTTAACTCAACTTCCAACAGCAGGAAAAACGTCCTGCGCCACTGCAGATGGTGGTGCTACACAGGATCTTGGTATCTGTTACAATGAAATTGAAACTGGTTACATAATGATAATAAATAAAAAAATAAATCCCCCCCCCCCTCCCCACAGAGGATCTCAGCCCCGGCTCCCCCAATATTCCCGGAATCACTCCGTGATAATCATCCTCACGGAATTGTCACATCCGTTCACAATCACACTTTCCTCCTGTTTGAATTATTTGGGGATTTTTAGGCTGATATAAAAAAAATTAATAATTAGAAAAATAATTATATATATTATAGACAGTACGGGATGGGGAGGGGGAGGTGACAGGAGGGAGCTCCAGGTGCAGTGTTTTTATGTGGGGGGACGCACTAAACGGCGCCCTTTTTGGATCACGTGAAATCTGATTGGCTGGATGATTATTATAGGAGACGTTCGGGCTGCGCAGTGATGAAATGCTGCATTGAATAGGAGACGTGCGGTTTGTGCAATGATGGCATGCTGCGTTGTATAGGAGACATGCGGTGTGCGCAGTGATGGAATGCTGCGTTGTATAGGAGACGTGCGGTGTGCACAGTGATGGAATGCTGCGTTGTATAGGAGACGTGCGGTGTGCGCAGTGATGGAATGCTGCGTTGTATAGGAGACGTGCGGTGTGCGCAGTGATGGAATGCTGCGTTGTATAGGAGACGTGCGGTGTGCGCAGTGATGGAATGCTGCGTTGTATAGGAGACGTGCGGTGTGCGCAGTGATGGAATGCTGTGTTGTATAGGAGACGTGCGGTGTGCGCAGTGATGGAATGCTGCGTTGTATAGGAGACGTGCGGTGTGCGCAGTGATGGAATGCTGCGTTGTATAGGAGACGTGCGGTGTGCGCAGTGATGGAATGCTGCGTTGTATAGGAGACGTGCGGTGTGCGCAGTGATGGAATGCTGTGTTGTATAGGAGATGTGCGGTGTGCACAGTGATGGAATGCTGCATTGTATAGGAGACGTGCGGTGTGCGCAGTGATGGAATGCTGTGTTGTATAGGAGACGTGCGGTGTGCACAGTGATGGAATGCTGTGTTATATAGGAAACATGCGGTGTGCGCAGTGACTGAATGTTGCGTTGTATAGAAGACGTGCGGTGTGCACATCGATGGAATGCTGCGTTGTATAGGAGACGTGCGGTGTGCGCAGTGATGGAATGCTGCGTTGAATAGGAGACGTGCGGTGTGCGCAGTGACTGAATGCTGCGATGTATAGGAGACGTGCGGTGTGCGTAGCGATGGAATGTGGCGTTGTATAGGAGACGTGCGGTGTGCGCAGTGATGGAATGCTGCGTTGTATTGAAGACGTGCGGTGTGCGCAGTGATGGAATGCTGCGTTGTAACTCTCAGTGATATTCGGATATTCCTCATATCTCAGGTTTAGGTGTGGAATGTCGGGGGTGACGGGTAAATGGGGGATACAAACAAGTTCCAGCGTGCTGGATGATATCAGATGTTCTTGTGAGAAGTATCCGATGTACACAATATATCCAGTCCATGGAGGTGAAGCGACACTCGGCTGACACTCGCCTCGCTCTCTCTCTGCTCAGGTCGCACTCACCTGTGTTGGCTCCGGTCACAATGACGGTTTTCCCAGTCAGGTCCACACGGCACTTTTTGGGGTCCCACCTGCCCTTCTTCTGCATGTGGAGGACCACTGCCAGGACCAGAGAGCACAGGAACCACACCGGGTGACTGAGGAGGGACAGCATGTCCATGGCACTGAGGGGTGGGGAGGACTGCAACTACTGTCCACTGACACGCTGCACTAAATGCCACACATCTGGCTGCACCGTCCCTCTACCATTCCCAACAGTCACTGTACTACACTACTGCTACATGAGCGCTCCTCTCTCTACATATTGACACTCAGGAGGAGACAACCGCACACACCTACTCTGCACCCCCCCCCCCCCCAGGGTCCTAGTGCCTGCATCACACCAAAACCAGAAATGTCACATATTGCAGCTCACAGATCATTAGATGCGGCGGCTGCGTTTGTTTTCTCTTAGCAAGCTTTTTTTTCCCCCCTTTGTTTTCACCTGGTGATCTGCCCAGTAACACACCTCCCCCACATCTAAGAATTGGTAGGGTGCAATATAATAAATGTTTGATTTTGGGTTTAAACCTAATCCTTCCCCCTTGTGACGGACGCAGTATCAGACCCCGCCCACCTTTACTAACTTGCTGATTAAACTCACACCGAGCTGTCCCCGATACGGGATGTTCTCGGCGAAGATTTTCCATCTTGCTGGACCACAAAGTGCCAGCAGACTGAGAGCGATGGGCGCTGGGTTTGGGATAACAACGCAGTTATCCCCCCCAAATCAATCACCGCCAGCAGTTTTTTTTTTTTTTTCCAAAATGAAGTTTATTGGTTTTCAAAAGAGATTTACATGAACATCAATATCACATGTAATATAGGAAACAGATATGCAGGAGAAATCCAACATTGTCTTACATGTTAGAACCAACTGGTGAGAAGTGTAGGTACCATCAAGTATGATGGGGAGTACTGTAAGGTGTAACGTTATGGGTATTAGGGTCTGTACATAGACAGAACGATCTAACTATTACACCACTCAGGTATGTCTGCAGCTTGTTGTATTAGATCATATTGAGCTATTCGGATCTTCCTCTTCTTGTAGAGGTGTTGGGATGTTGAATCTTGAAGGGTGTTGTTGAGGTATTAGTGGGTGTCATGTGTATTGGCATCGGGGTGTGTTGGTGCTTTTAGTTATATTCTTATGACTGAATCTTTTAAGGGGAGTCCATTGCTGGGTTTTTTACCTTCATGGTTGTCAGTTATACTGGGCTCGCTTGGGTCTGTGGTCCGCTTTGTTCATATGTGCTAATGGTCTGTGGGATTGTGGTCTTCGGACCTCTAACAATCCCCATGAAGAACTGTAGAGAGACCGACAGCCGGTCCGGAAGATTGAGACTCTCTGGGAGAGGGAGATATAGATAGTCTGTCATGGGAGCGATTCGGGGATGTGTTGTCCTCTCCATCAGGGGTCCCTTAGTGGAGAGGGGGGTAGATTGGATGGTCCCCTGCACGTGGCACATTACTCAGGCTTGGTGGGCAACTCATAGGGTTTTTGTCCCTATCAAGGGTATGTATTCTGAGGAGTACCACATAGGCTACTTCGGTAGAGTAGGGGAATGTAAGTGGTAGGGAGGGGCGAGGGGCTATGGGAGAGTAAGGGTGTGTAGGGGGTTCTCTGTCCTTCACCTCCGTAATCTTGTCATGTATCAGCAGAGTGTACTAAGCTAGTAGGTTGGAGTATTCTGCTGATGTTTGGAAATGTTGCCAGCAAGCCAACGTTTTCCAATATTTGGTGGATGTATCGTGAGCCTGATGGACCAGGTCCTCCATTTCCGCTACTCTGTTCACACGCTTAATCCATTCCGCTATGGTAGGTGGGTTAGGAGACTTGCAGTGTGCTGGAATACACATTTTTTGCGGCATTTAGTAGGTGTAGGGACAGTGAGTGGTGGTACGTTTTTTTTGGTATGGAGGAATGCTGTAAAAGTGTTTGGGCTGGCGAGAAATCCAATTGGAATGTGGGGATTTGGATCGTGAGGCGGTGGATTTCTTTCCAGAATTGTTGGGTTAGGAGACATTCCCACCATATGTGAAGGAGAGAGCCTACCTTGGCAGAGGAGCATCAGCTCCAACAGGTGGGGGGAATCGTGGGGTTAACTTTGTGTAGTTTGAGGGGGGTTTTGTACCATCTGGAAAATAGTTTAAAGCCATTTTCCTGGGCCGAGACATTCATTGATCTCTTGTGTGTGTATATACGAGTATATTTTTTTTCCCAGTCCTCTTCTGAGAGGTTGATGGCGAGGTCTTTCGCGCTCGCTATGTTGGACTTAGGGTTGTGCTCTGCAAAGAGGATGGCGTATATGGTGGAGATCAGATGTCGTTGGGGTTCTGTGTTGGTACAGAGCATTTCGAATTGTGTGTGTTGTCTCAAAAAGTCAGAGCGTGATAGGGAGTCATTAAGAAAGTGTCGGAGTTGCATATATGTCCAGAACGGGAAATGTTGTCCGGACATCTGTGCAGAGAGTGTGGTTAGCAGTAGAAAAGTGTCTCCAGAGAATTGGTTTCCTGCTCTCGCATCGGTGTGGGGCCATAGTTTGCTAAGAAAAGTGTGATCATTACCTGGTGGAAAATCCGGGTTTTGAAGGTCAGAGGACCTGGTGAGGAGGATATTTTAAATTGGTGACCTGTTTTTTTTTTTTTTTTTTTTTTTTTTTTTTAAGATTTGCAGTGTGTTGCCAAGTAACAGGTGTTTGCATTGTTGAGGAATGTGGGTAGAGGCTGTCCAGGGCAGTTGGCGGAGTGGTATAGGTGTGAATGCGTGTTCAATATTAATCCATGCTTTAGAATGTGCATGGGTGTTCCAGTCTACGACTCTTGTTAACTGACATGCCCAATGGTATTTGCAGATGTCCAGTAGTCCTAGGCCACCTTTCAATTTTGGTCATGTCAATCTGTCAAAGCGCAGCTTGGGTCGCAATTTTCCCCATATAAATTCCCTACAGGATTTGCGATATGAGGCAAAGAAGGCTTGGAGTAATTTTATATGAATAGTCTGTAGAACGTAAAGTAGTTTCGGTTGGATATTCATTTTAATAACTGAGGTTCTACCGAACCACGAAAAAAGTCCCGTCGACCACGATTTCAGGTCTTTCTGTATATTTTAAAGGATTGGGATATAGTTTTTGCTGTATAAGTCGGATAGTTGGGTGGGTAATTGGATTCCAAGGGAAGTAATCGAATTTGGTTTCCATCTGGATGGGAGGTTTGACATTGCGTTTTTGTCTCTTTTGTTAAGGAGATATTCAGCGCTTCCGATTTTGAAAAGTTTATCCGTAGATTGGACAAATTGTCAAACAGGGCCAGGTCTTTAAGTAAATTGAGTATCGTAACGTGTGGTTCTTTTAAAAATAGGAGAATGTTGTCTGCAAAGACCGCTAGCTTGTACGTTTTAGAGATCGAAATCCCTTTGATATCTGGGTTTTCCCTTATGCATGTGAGTAGAGGTTCTAGTGTGAGGACGGATATTAACGGGGAGAGAGGGCAACCCTGGCGTGTTCTGTTTGAGATGGAGAGGGCATTCGACAGGTGGCCATTGACTCGTACTTTAGCTGTCGGACCTGCGTAGAGTGCTAGAATGAATTGTAACATACGGTCACATATGCCAATCGTCTTGAGAACTTCCGCTATGTAGTCCCATGCCACTCTGTCGAATACCTTCTCCGCATCCAAGGAAAGAAAGCATGCGTGTTGGTGTGTCGAAGTTAGCCATTTGTGTATATTGATTGCTTTTATGGTTTTGTCTCTTGCCTCTCTCCCCGGTATAAAGCCTACTTGGTCCAGTGAAATTAGGTTGGGTAGTAGGGGTAGGAGTCGGTTGGCTAAATTTTTTGCATACATTTTAAGATCCACGTTCAATAGTAAGATTGGCCTATAGTTGGAAACTACCGCTGGGTCCTTATTTGGTTTCGGGAGTACAGCAATGTGTGCTGAAAGGAGGTCTCGGGGTGGTGGGTTGTCTGAGGTGCGGGAGTTAAATGCGTTAAGGAAGTGCAGTTTAAGTGTCTCTATAAATGCTTTGTAATACCCTGCCTTCAGACCATCCGGGCCCGGGCTTTTGCCTGGGTTTAATTGTTTGAGTACGGAGTCTAATTCATTCACCGACAGTGGTTGTTCCATGGTCACGGCTTTCCGATTTGGATAGGGGTTTGGGACTATGTTGGGAGAGGAAATCTCTGATCAAGGTGGAGTCTTGTCTCTTCGTCTGTCTGGGTCGCGTTTGCCTTAAGATTATAAAGCTGTGTGTAGTACTGGATGAAGTGGTCCGCTATTTGGTCGTTGGCGGTCAGTTTATTTTCCGAAGAATTGTTTACGTAGTTTATCGTCGTTGCTGCTTTTTTGGCACGGAGCGCCCTGGCTAGAAGTCTACCTGCTTTGCTTGCATATTCGTAGAACATTTTTTGTGATAATACAGTCAAGTCCACTAGCAGGTTGTGCTAGTCCGTGCTATATTAAGTAGCGTTTCACCGTCCGAACCCGTTCCTCCGATATATTATGAGCTAACCCATGCCTAACAAAGCAAGATCATTGACTTGGACATATATTTACGGCTCTTCTAAGCCCATAATAGGGGTTACTTGGATGGTCGAGGTAACGTCAGTCTGGGGTATTGCCATCGGAGGTGGAGGTGGCAGCCCTAGCCGGTAGATGCAGGTGTGAACCAGTGACTGGAGTGAGTAAACAGCTTGGCCAGTCTGGTGTGGTCCCTTTTGAGGAAAGCTGTAGTTCGCTTACCGGGACATCCAGGGAATTCCTGTTGCTGTCTATGCGGGCATTCAAGCAGCTGACCAGGGTATAAGTATGTGGGCACAAGTTAGCATGAACGTATAAGAAAAAATACTAAAGCGCTGATGTGGATGTGTGTAGATGGTGAGAAATCACTAAATAATGCAAGCTGCAACCAATTTGATTGTGCTGTGACACCGTGACTGAAAACCAAATAATGATCATTATTTAGTTTTCAGTCACGGTGTCACAGCACTAACAAGTTAGCAGGAGCCTTGACACCGGGTGTAAAAAGAGGATATCAGGCGGGCTTTTATGTAATAACAGGGGCAAGGTGGTACTAAGAAGAACAGGGGTGAGCTAAGAACTTAGCTGATCGGTGAATGCTTCCCGTTGATCATTTGACGGTTTCAATCAATTAATGATCCAGCCGAGCTCTGCGTGTATGCGGTGGTTTCGTCGGGCTGCTGTTGGAAAGTGGATGCGTTGCAGGGTGTTGCGATCTTGCCTCAGAGGGTGATCGATGTCTGCGATAGCGGGCGTCTTGGGTCTCCATCGGTTCGGTCCTGGAAGGCGTCGGTTGTGCAGTAGGAGGTCGGAATTCCGCATACCACTCAGGCACTTCTGTGAGCGGGATCTCCAGCGTATCACATGACTGGTGTATGGCTGATTTTCGTGTGCTCCCCTTAACCAAAACCCATTCCACTACTTGCCTTACCTTACTTATTAAAATGATCACCACACACCTTCTGGATTAAGTGGCCATCCATTATTAACAAATAACAATTTTTATAAAAATAAACTCAATTTAAATATATATAACTATATATATATATATATATATATATATATATATATATATATCACTTATAATAAACCCCAACTTTTTTAAACTCCTGCTCTGTCTGAGGTTCATGAAGAAAGGTATACCTACCGCATCGGCTGCACTACCACCACCACAGTATCCTTGGCCCCTAGCCGTGATCCCACTAGCACAGGGACAAACCATTGCCACCTTCATACCACTGCAGCCCGATGACCGGTAGCCCATTATTTCCAGCAAGGGAGGGTACCATACAGAGATAGGTCCAACCCTCCCCACACCATATCCTGTTTACCTTCCACCATTCCAGCCTACACAAACCAGAGACCCATGCCCAATGACCCAAATACACACATCTTACATTTCAAGAAACCAAACAACAGGAAGGGGGGGGTTGGAAAAAACCTTACCTATACCTCTCACTGCCTCTGCTGCCCCACAAATGACTAACCCCTCCCCTCTGCAGGGTCAACATTAACTCCTCCCCCTGACCAATCCAAAAACACCCCTTCCCCTTTCTCCTGAACACTTCCCATGTCAACATCCTGTGCACCCACTACAGCTGTCCCCAGTCATGTTCGCCCTCCACCTAATGTTCCCTTTTCATTCCAGGCTTGTTCTGAAGTGTTGTAGGTCTTCTGGGACTCTAAGGAGCGCGCTGCGGCCTTGTGTAGATGCGGAGAGGCCGAAGGGAAATTTACATCTATAAGTGATACTGTAAGAGTCCAGGGCTTACTACGCATGCACCAATGGCGCGTTGCCGCAAGAGGAAATCTGTGCCAACTGAGCATGCGCCAAAGACGCCTCACTGCGCCAACCCGCACCTGCACAGAAGACCTGATGGAAAAAAGACAGGAAAATGGCCAGGAGGCGCACAGGAAGTGACCTCAACTTGGTGGAAAAAGGTGGGAAAATGCCCAGGAGGCGCACAGGAAGTGACATCAACCCTGATTGAAAAAGGCGGGAAAATGCCTAGGAGGCGCACAGGAAGTGACCTCAAACTTCCCTATATAAGCCCAGCCCAGACACTGCCAAATTGCTGGATTATCATCAGTCCCCTCTTGTTCCTGTGCTAGTGTGTGATCTGTCTGAACTTGTTGTGACCTGGAAACCTATTTGACTACTCTTGTTTGCTGCTTGCCATTGACCTCAGATTTGTACCTTGACCATTCTACTTCTTTGCCCCTTTTGTAGCTGGCAGATTGGAACCGACCCCGGCTTGGATCTCGACGATTCTTCTTCTGATTAACCCTTTTATACTTCGTTGCCCAACTGGACTTGACCTCGGCTCGGATCCCAGACTAAGGCTTGCACGGTGCTCCGCATCCCTGCCAGTCGGTGTTCACCAAGTCTCTGTCTCCATCTCCAGAGGCTTCAAGGACCCGAGGTGCAAGGGAGGCCTCCCCACTACTTCGGTCTCACATCAGGTACATGGCCCTCGTGACAAACACCTTTCGTGTGAAGCACTGCTAAGATGGTCGCAGTTCCCTTCCTGCTCTGTAGCGTGATGCTGGAGAGGTCCTGGAACAGACGGAGCTCTGAGCCGTTGTGTAATAGGCTTTCCTTAATATCTCTTCTTTGAGGTGATGGTCGACTATGCAGCATACTATGTCTCTAGGTGGTTCTGATTCTTTGGCCTTCGGTCGCAGGGCACGGTGGATGCGTTCCATGTTGATCGGAGCGTCACGAGGCCTATCTGGCAGAGTATTGAATAGGCCTGTTACCTCAGCCTGTAGTTGGTCTGTTTCAATGTTTTCCAGAAGGCCTCTCAGACGCAGATTGTGGCATCTGCCACGATTGTCCAAGTCCTCCGCGTGGCGGTTTATTTCTCGGAGTTGCCGGGTGTGGGTGTCCAGGACCTGGTGAGCTCGGCAGATTGCTGCGGAGTGTTGTGCTGCCGTTTTTTTCCACTGCCTATACTCTCCCCGTGATTGCTTGGATGTCGATTCAGAGGTCCGTAATCGCTGCCGTCGGGGTATCCTTTATGTCCACTGTCACGGAGCGGAGATCATTCAGGCTGGGGTGTTGATGAGAACGATTTCTCCATTAGTGGACTCGGTTTGTGAGTCCCTCTAGACAGGTTGGCGGGCCGATGAGGGTCTTCTGGAGGTTGGGATGACGCCATATTTCCTGTCTGGGTCCTTGAACATCCCCGAATGTTTTGGCTCAGTCTTTCTGACAGATCGCAGGTGGGGGGGGGGGGAACGAGATGCCGAGGAGCTTCGTGATGAAGTTCCCATGTTTTCTGGGTAAGAGGGCGATCGAATAACCTCCGTTACAGTCAGAAGTCTAACTCTGTCAGCGGGAGCTGTCGAGTTAAGCAGCCATCTTCCACGAGGTCAAGCTACGCCCCCCCCCCCGCCAGCAGATATTTATCATGAATATCTCCACTTGCTGACCGCCCACACTACATTTATTGCAGGCGGGAGGCATGTGCATCGTTTTCCCTGTACAGACACAGGGGGGGGGGGGGGGGGCACTGAGCACCCGCTAAGGCGTGAACACAGCGGAATGCGGATCGCGATACTCGGGGCCCGGTGATCATGTGATCACTATGTCATTTATTAGGATTCACAACAACAGCTTTGCTTCCTTTTACTAGTGAGCTGTGATTGGTAGACAGCTATCACATGGTACCTGGGCCAATCACAGCACCCTGTACCATGTAATTAGCTGTAGCCAATCACCAGTGACCACAGCCGTCATGAACTTAACCATTCATGACAATTGAAAGCATTGCTGGTGCAACGATCTTCACTGTACCAGCAATCAATGTGTAAAAAAACAAAAAATAAATGAATAAAATCGCTGATCACCCCCTGCCAGAGTAGTACAATGTTACTATGGTGACACTGAACTACTCTGATGAACACACTGACCGATCGGCGGCTCTCCCTGTCAGAGGGGGGGTCTGTGCTGATAATCAGCATGTTGATTATCAGCACAGCCTCCATCAGATGTGCCCATCAGCTTCCAATCAGTGCATCATCATCAATAATGTCTGTCAGTGCCAGTCAGTGCCCACCACAGCGCCAATCAGTGCCCATCACTGTGCCAATCAGTGCCCAGCAGTAACACCTGTCAGTACCTCATCAGTGCCATCTATTAGTATCCATCTGTCCAAACAGCCTGTTAGCTGTGTCAGGAAAAACAGCGGCATCTTGTGGCCAAACAGCAGAATGACCGTTAAATATTTAATTTTAAACAAACAGTGTACAAACAGTGTTCAGACAATGAGAGCTGCTTCCCATCTTACAGTGATACGCGGCATCTGGCGGCAAGAGACAAGCTCAGGGTTCCCACTGATTCTGCATTATGATGAGTTGAACTATTTCATGATATATTACAATGTGGTAATAGAAATAATGTGATTTGATCATCCTGACACCATATGTAGCATGGTGTGGGGATGATTTATGTGCCAACACCAGCCATTCACCCGATAGATCACGCCAAATTCCCTGTCATCCCTGAGACTACATTGCCCCCCCCCTCATTTTTTGGGGGGAAGTTGGGTGTCCCTAAATGGCAGTTTGGAAATGTGGTCACCCTACCGCCGGCGCAGAGGAAGAAGGAAGAAGGTGGGTGGAGAGGAGACACTGCCTGGAGAGTGAAGATCACGCCAGTCCCTGCTGCTTGCTGCCGGGCACCGGAGGAGGTGCCGATGTGGGTGGAGACAGCAGTGCAGCACTAATTGCGGGCCTTGCTCCTGGGCTCACTGTCTGAGAAATTGAGTCTGTGATGTCACTGGTTGCTAGACGCCAGGCAGGCCGGCCCTAGCAACCAGTTCCGGAAGTGTAGGGAAATTTAATTACTAGTTAGTAGGTGGTGGCTGTGACTTCAATTTCATTCCGGGATACTGTATTGTCCTGGAATGAAGGTACCTGGAACCAGGGACAGAGATGGCAATTGCGGGACAGTCCCAGGCAACGCGGGACACGTGGGCACCCTAGGTGACAGGCCCTCTTTATGGAGAGATCTGGGGTCTATAATGAATGTAAACATCCCATGTGACAGTAATAGGAGGTGACGGGTCCTCTTTATGGAGAGATCTGGGGTCTATAATGAAAGTAAACATCCTATGTGACAGTAATAGGAGGTGACAGGTCCTCTTTATGAAGAGATCTGGGGTCTATAATGAATGTAAACATCCCATGTGACAGTAATAGGAGGTGACAGGTCCTCTTTATGGAGAGATCTGGGGTCTATAATGAATGTAAACATCCCATGTGACAGTAATAGGAGGTGACAGGTCCTCTTTATGGAGAGATCTGGGGTCTATAATGAATGTAAACATCCCATGTGACAGTAATAGGTGGTGATAGGTCCTCTTTATGGAGAGATCTGGGGTCTATAATGAATGTAAACATCCCATGTGACAATAATAGGGGGTGACAGGTCCTCTTTATGGAGAGATCTGGGGTCTATAATGAATGTAAACATCCCATGTGACAGTAATAGACGGTGACAGGTCCTCTTTATGGAGAGATCTGGGGTCTATAATGAATGTACACATCCCATGTGACAGTAATAGGAGGTGACGGGTCCTCTTTATGGAGAGATCTGGGGTCTATAATGAATGTAAACATCCCATGTGACAGTAATAGGTGGTGACAGGTCCTCTTTATGGAGAGATCTGGGGTCTATAATGAATGTAAACATCCCATGTGACAGTAATAGGTGGTGACAGGACCTCTTTATGGAGAGATCTGGGGTCTATAATGAATGTAAACATCCCATGTGACAGTAATAGGCAGTGACAGGTCCTCTTTATGGAGAGATCGGGGTCTATAATGAATGTAAACATCCCATGTGACAGTAATAGGAGGTGACGGGTCCTCTTTATGGAGAGATCTGGGGTCTATAATGAATGTAAACATCCCATGTGACAGTAATAGGAGGTGACAGGTCCTCTTTATGGAGAGATCTGGGGTCTATAATGAATGTAAACATCCCATGTGACAGTAATAGGAGGTGACAGGTCCTCTTTATGGAGAGATCTGGGGTCTATAATGAATTTAAACATCCCATGTGACAGTAATAGATGGTGACAGGTCCTCTTTATGAAGAGAGCTGGGGTCTATAATGAATGTAAACATCCTATGTGACAGTAATAGTAGGTGACAGGTCCTCTTTATGAAGAGATCTGGGGTCTATAATGAATGTAAACATCCCATGTGACAGAAATAGGAGGTGACAGGTCCTCTTTATGGAGAGATCTGGGGTCTATAATGAATGTAAACATCCTATGTGACAGTAATAGATGGTGACAGGCCCTCTTTATGGAGAGATCTGGGGTCTATAATGAATGTAAACATCCCATGTGACAGTAATAGGGGGTGACAGGTCTTCTTTATGGAGGGATCTGGGGTCTATAATGAATGTAAACATCCCATGTGACAGTAATAGATGGTGACAGATCCTCCTAATGGAGAGATCTGGGGTCTATAATGAATGTAAACATCCTATGTGACAGTAATAGGAGGTGACAGGTCCTCTTTATGGAGAGATCTGGGGTCTATAATGAATGTAAACATCCCATGTGACAGTAATAGGTGGTAACAGGTCCTCTTTATGGAGAGATCTGGGGTCTATAATGAATGTAAACATCCCATGTGACAGTAATAGGAGGTGACGGGTCCTCTTTATGGAGAGATTTGGGGTCTATAATGAATGTAAACATCCCATGTAACAGTAATAGGTGGTAACAGGTCCTCTTTATGGAGAGATCAGGGTCTATAATGAATGTAAACATCCCATGTGACAGTAATAGGAGGTGACAGGTCCTCTTTATGGAGAGATCTGGGGTCTATAATGAATGTAAACATCCCATGTGACAGTAATAGGCGGTGACAGGTCCTCTTTATGGAGAGATCTGGGGTCTATAATGAATGTAAACATCCCATGTGACAGTAATAGGCGGTGACAGGTCCTCTTTGTGGAGAGATCTGGGGTCTATAATGAATGTAAACATCCCATGTGACAGTAATAGGCGGTGACAGGTCCTCTTTGTGGAGAGATCTGGGGTCTATAATGAATGTAAACATCCCATGTGACAGTAATAGGCGGTGACAGGTCCTCTTTCTGCAGAGATCTGGGGTCTATAATGAATGTAAACATCCCATGTGACAGTAATAGGCGGTGACAGGTCCTCTTTATGGGGAGATCTGGGGTCTATAATGAATGTAAACATCCCATCTGACAGTGATAGACGGTGACAGGTCCTCTTTATGGAGACATCCGGGGTCTATAATGAATGTAAACATCCCATGTGACAGTAATAGGTGGTGACAGGTCCTCTTTATGGAGAGATCTGGGTTCTATAATGAATGTAAACATCCCATGTGACAGTAATAGACGGTGACAGGTCCTCTTTATGGAGAGATCTGGGGTCTATAATGAATGTAAACATCCCAAGTGACAGTAATAGACGGTGACAGGTCCTCTTTATGGAGAGATCTGGGGTCTATAATGAATGTAAACATCCCATGTGACAGTAATAGGCGGTGACAGGTCCTCTTTATGGGGAGATCTGGGGTCTATAATGAATGTAAACATCCCATGTGACAGTAATAGACGGTAACAGGTCCTCTTTATGGAGACATCCGGGGTCTATAATGAATGTAAACATCCCATGTGACAGTAATAGGTGGTGACAGGTCCTCTTTATGGAGAGATCTGGGGTCTATAATGAATGTAAACATCCCATGTGACAGTAATAGGAGGTGACGGGTCCTCTTTATGGAGAGATCTGGGGTCTATAATGAATGTAAACATCCCATGTGACAGTAATAGGAGGTGACAGGTCCTCTTTATGGAGAGATCTGGGGTCTATAATGAATGTAAACATCCCATGTGACAGTAATAGGAGGTGACAGGTCCTCTTTATGGAGAGATCTGGGGTCTATAATGAATGTAAACATCCCATGTGACCGTAATAGACGGTGACAGGTCCTCTTTATGGAGAGATCGGGGTCTATAATGAATGTAAACATCCCATGTGACAGTAATAGGTGGTGGCAGGTCCTCTTTATTGATAGATCTGGGGTCTATAATGAATGTAAACATCCCATGTGACAGTAATAGACGGTGACAGGTCCTCTTTATGGAGACATCCGGGGTCTATAATGAATGTAAACATCCCATGTGACAGTAATAGGTGGTGACAGGTCCTCTTTATGGAGAGATCTGGGTTCTATAATGAATGTAAACATCCCATGTGACAGTAATAGACGGTGACAGGTCCTCTTTATGGAGAGATCTGGGGTCTATAATGAATGTAAACATCCCATGTGACCGTAATAGACGGTGACAGGTCCTCTTTATGGAGAGATCGGGGTCTATAATGAATGTAAACATCCCATGTGACAGTAATAGGAGGTGACGGGTCCTCTTTATGGAGAGATCTGGGGTCTATAATGAATGTAAACATCCCATGTGACAGTAATAGTTGGTGACAGGTCCTCTTTATGGAGAGATCTGGGGTCTATAATGAATGTAAACAAGCCATGTGACAGTAATAGGTGGTGACAGGTCCTCTTTATGGAGAGATCTGGGGTCTATAATGAATGTAAACATCCCATGTGACAGTAATAGTTGGTGACAGGTCCTCTTTATGGATAGATCTGGGGTCTATAATGAATGTAAACATCCCATGTGACAGTAATAGGAGGTGACAGGTCCTCTTTATGGAGAGATCTGGGGTCTATAATGAATGTAAACATCCCATGTGACAGTAATAGGCGGTGACAGGTCCTCTTTGTGGAGAGATCTGGGGTCTATAATGAATGTAAACATCCCATGTGACAGTAATAGGCGGTGACAGGTCCTCTTTGTGGAGAGATCTGGGGTCTATAATGAATGTAAACATCCCATGTGACAGTAATAGGCGGTGACAGGTCCTCTTTATGGAGAGGTCTGGGGTCTATAATGAATGTAAACATCCCATGTGACAGTAATAGGCGGTGACAGGTCCTCTTTATGGGGAGATCTGGGGTCTATAATGAATGTAAACATCCCATGTGACCGTAATAGACGGTGACAGGTCCTCTTTATGGAGAGATCGGGGTCTATAATGAATGTAAACATCCCATGTGACAGTAATAGGAGGTGACGGGTCCTCTTTATGGAGAGATCTGGGGTCTATAATGAATGTAAACATCCCATGTGACAGTAATAGTTGGTGACAGGTCCTCTTTATGGAGAGATCTGGGGTCTATAATGAATGTAAACAAGCCATGTGACAGTAATAGGTGGTGACAGGTCCTCTTTATGGAGAGATCTGGGGTCTATAATGAATGTAAACATCCCATGTGACAGTAATAGTTGGTGACAGGTCCTCTTTATGGAGACATCTGGGGTCTATAATGAATGTAAACATCCCATGTGACAGTAATAGGAGGTGACAGGTCCTCTTTATGGAGAGATCTGGGGTCTATAATGAATGTAAACATCCCATGTGACAGTAATAGGTGGTGGCAGGTCCTCTTTATGGATAGATCTGGGGTCTATAATGAATGTAAACATCCCATGTGACAGTAATAGGAGGTGACAGGTCCTCTTTATGGAGAGATCTGGGGTCTATAATGAATGTAAACATCCCATGTGACAGTAATAGGCGGTGACAGGTCCTCTTTGTGGAGAGATCTGGGGTCTATAATGAATGTAAACATCCCATGTGACAGTAATAGGCGGTGACAGGTCCTCTTTGTGGAGAGATCTGGGGTCTATAATGAATGTAAACATCCCATGTGACAGTAATAGGCGGTGACAGGTCCTCTTTGTGGAGAGGTCTGGGGTCTATAATGAATGTAAACATCCCATGTGACAGTAATAGGCGGTGACAGGTCCTCTTTATGGGGAGATCTGGGGTCTATAATGAATGTAAACATCCCATGTGACAGTAATAGGAGGTGACGGGTCCTCTTTATGGAGAGATCTGGGGTCTATAATGAATGTAAACATCCCATGTAACAGTAATAGGTGGTAACAGGTCCTCTTTATGGAGAGATCAGGGGTCTATAATGAATGTAAACATCCCATGTGACAGTAATAGACGGTGACAGGTCCTCTTTATGGAGAGATCTGGGGTCTATAATGAATGTAAACATCCCATGTGACCGTAATAGACGGTGACAGGTCCTCTTTATGGAGAGATCGGGGTCTATAATAAATGTAAACATCCCATGTGACAGTAATAGGAGGTGACGGGTCCTCTTTATGGAGAGATCTGGGGTCTATAATGAATGTAAACATCCCATGTGACAGTAATAGGAGGTGACAGGTCCTCTTTATGGAGAGATCTGGGGTCTATAATGAATGTAAACATCCCATGTGACAGTAATAGGCGGTGACAGGTCCTCTTTGTGGAGAGATCTGGGGTCTATAATGAATGTAAACAAGCCATGTGACAGTAATAGGTGGTGACAGGTCCTCTTTATGGAGAGATCTGGGGTCTATAATGAATGTAAACATCCCATGTGACAGTAATAGTTGGTGACAGGTCCTCTTTATGGAGAGATCTGGGGTCTATAATGAATGTAAACATCCCATGTGACAGTAATAGGTGGTAACAGGTCCTCTTTATGGAGAGATCTGGGGTCTATAATGAATGTAAACATCCCATGTGACAGTAATAGGAGGTGACGGGTCCTCTTTATGGAGAGATCTGGGGTCTATAATGAATGTAAACATCCCATGTAACAGTAATAGGTGGTAACAGGTCCTCTTTATGGAGAGATCGGGGTCTATAATGAATGTAAACATCCCATGTGACAGTAATAGGAGGTGACAGGTCCTCTTTATGGAGAGATCTGGGGTCTATAATGAATGTAAACATCCCATGTGACAGTAATAGGAGGTGACGGGTCCTCTTTATGGAGAGATCTGGGGTCTATAATGAATGTAAACATCCCATGTGACAGTAATAGGAGGTGACAGGTCCTCTTTATGGAGAGATCTGGGGTCTATAATGAATGTAAACATCCCATGTGACAGTAATAGGTGGTGACAGGTCCTCTTTATGGATAGATCTGGGGTCTATAATGAATGTAAACATCCCATGTGACAGTAATAGGAGGTGACAGGTCCTCTTTATGGAGAGATCTGGGGTCTATAATGAATGTAAACATCCCATGTGACAGTAATAGGCGGTGACAGGTCCTCTTTGTGGAGAGATTTGGGGTCTATAATGAATGTAAACATCCCATGTGACAGTAATAGGCGGTGACAGGTCCTCTTTATGGAGAGATCTGGGGTCTATAATGAATGTAAACATCCCATGTGACAGTAATAGGCGGTGACAGGTCCTCTTTATGGAGAGATCTGGGGTCTATAATGAATGTAAACATCCCATGTGACAGTAATAGGCGGTGACAGGTCCTCTTTATGGAGAGATCTGGGGTCTATAAGGAATGTAAACATCGCATGTGACAGTAATAGGCGGTGACAGGTCCTCTTTATGGAGAGATCTGGGGTCTATAATGAATGTAAACATCCCATGTGACAGTAATAGGCGGTGACAGGTCCTCTTTATGGAGAGATCTGGGGTCTAATGAATGTAAACATCCCATGTGACAGTAATAGGCGGTGACAGGTCCTCTTTATGGGGAGATCTGGGGTCTATAATGAATGTAAACATCCCATGTGACAGTAATAGGCGGTGACAGGTCCTCTTTATGGAGAGATCTGGGGTCTATAATGAATGTAAACATCCCATGTGACAGTAATAGGTGGTGACAGGTCCTCTTTATGGAGAGATCTGGGGTCTATAATGAATGTAAACATCCCATGTGACAGTAATAGATGGTGACAGATCCTCTTTATGGAGAGATCTGGGGTCTATAATGAATGTAAACATCCTATGTGACAGTAATAGGAGGTGACAGGCCCTCTTTATGAAGAGATCTGGGGTCTATAATGAATGTAAACATCCCATGTGACAGTAATAGGAGGTGGCAGGTCCTCTTTATGGAGAGATCTGGGGTCTATAATGAATGTAAACATCCCATGTGACAGTAATAGGTGGTGACAGGTCCTCTTTATGGAGAGATCTGGGGGCTATAATGAATGTAAACATCCCATGTGACAGTAATGGGAGGTGAAAGGTCTTCTTTATGTAGAGATCTGGGGTCTATAATGAATGTAAACATCCCATGTGACAGTAATAGGAGGTGACGGGTCCTCTTTATGGAGAGATCTGGGGTCTATAATGAATGTAAATATCCCATGTGACAGTAATAGATGGTGACAGGTCCTCTTTATGGAGAGATCTGGGGTCTATAATGAACGTAAACATCCCATGTGACAGTAATAGGAGGGTGACGGGTCCTCTTTATGGAGAGATCTGGGGTTTATAATGAATGTAAACATCCCATGTGACAGTAATAGGAGGTGACAGGTCCTCTTTATAGAGAGATCTGGGGTGAATGTAAACATCCCATGTGACAGTAATAGGTGGTGACAGGTCCTCTTTATGGAGAGATCTGGGGTCTATAATGAATGTAAACATCCCATGTGACAGTAATAGGAGGTGACAGGTACTCTTTATGGAGAGATCTGGGGTCTTTAATGAATGTAAACATCCAATGGGACAGTAATAGGAGGTGACAGGTCCTCTTTATGGAGAGATCTGGAGTCTATAATGAATGTAAACATCCCATGTGACAGTAATAGATGGTGACAGGTCCTCTTTATGGAGAGATCTGGGGTCTATAATGAATGTAAACATCCCATGTGACAGTAATAGACGGTGACAGGTCCTCTTTATGGAGAGATCTGGGGTCTTTAATGAATGTAAACATCCAATGTGACAGTAATGGGAGGTGACAGGTCCTCTTTATGGAGAGATCTGGAGCCTATAATGAATGTAAACATCCCATGTGACAGTAATAGGAGGTGACAGGTCCTCTTTATGGAGAGATCTGGGGTCTATAATGAATGTAAACATCCCATGTGACAGTAATAGGAGGTGACAGGTCCTCTTTATGGAGAGATCTGGGGTATATAATGAATGTAAACATCCCATGTGACAGTAATAGATGGTGACAGGTCCTCTTTATGGAGAGATCTGGGGTCTTTAATGAATGTAAACATCCCATTTGACAGTAATAGGAGGTGACAGGTCCTCTTTATGGAGAGATCTGGCGTCTATAATGAATGTAAACATCCCATGTGACAGTAATAGGAGGTGACAGGTCCTCTTTATGGAGAGATCTGGGGTCTATAATGAATGTAAACATCCTATGTGACAGTAATAGGTGGTGACAGGTCCTCTTTATGGAGAGATCTGGGGTATATAATGAATGTAAACATCCCATGTGACAGTAATAGGAGGTGACAGGTCCTCTTTATGGAGAGATCTGGGGTCTATAATGAATGTAAACATGCTATGTGACAGTAAAAGACGGTGACAGGTACTCTTTATGGAGAGATCTGGGGTCTATAATGATTGTAAACATCCCATGTGACAGTAATAGGAGGTGATAGGTCCTCTTTATGGAGAGATCTGGGGTCTATAATGAATGTAAACATCCTATGTGACAGTAATAGATGGTGACAGGTCCTCTTTATGAAGAGATCTGGGGTCTATAATGAATATAAACATCTCATGTGACAGTAATAGGAGGTGACAGGTCCTCTTTATGGAGAGATCTGGGGTCTATAATGATTGTAAACATCCCATGTGACAGTAATAGGAGGTGATAGGTCCTCTTTATGGAGAGATCTGGGGTCTATAATGAATGTAAACATCCCATGTGACAGTAATAGACGGTGACAGGTACTCTTTATGGAGACATCCGGGGTCTATAATGAATGTAAACATCCCATGTGACAGTAATAGGAGGTGACAGGTCCTCTTTATGGAGAAATCGGGTATCTAGAATGAATGTAAACATCCTATGTGACAGTAATAGGAGGTGAAAGGTCCTCTTTATGTAGAGATCTGGGGTCTATAATGAATGTAAACATCCCATGTGACAGTAATAGGAGGTGACGGGTCCTCTTTATGGAGAGATCTGGGGTCTATAATGAATGTAAACATCCCATGTGACAGTAATAGGAGGTGACAGGTCCTCTTTATAGAGAGATCTGGGGTGAATGTAAACATCCCATGTGACAGTAATAGGTGGTGACAGGTCCTCTTTATGGAGAGATCTGGGGTCTATAATGAATGTAAACATGCTATGTGACAGTAAAAGACGGTGACAGGTCCTCTTTATGGAGAGATCTGGGGTCTATAATGATTGTAAACATCCCATGTGACAGTAATAGACAATGACAGGTCCTCTTTATGGAGACATCCGGGGTCTATAATGAATGTAAACATCCCATGTGACAGTAATAGGAGGTGACCGGTCCTCTTTATGGAGAGATCGGGTATCTATAATGAATGTAAACATCCCATGTGACAGTAATAGGAGGTAACAGGTCCTCTTTATGGAGAGATCTGGGGTCTATAATGAATGTAAACATCCCATGTGACAGTAATAGACGGAGACAGGTCCTCTTTATGGAGAGATCTGGGGTCTATAATGTATGTAAACATCCCATGTGACAGTAATAGGTGGTGACAGGTCCTCTTTATGGAGAGTTCTGGGGTCTATAATGAATGTAAACATCCCATGTGACAGTAATAGGTGGTGACAGGTCCTCTTTATGGAGAGATCTGGGGTCTATAATGAATGTAAACATCCCATGTGACAGTAATGACAGGTCCTCTTTATGGAGAGATCTGGGGTCTATAATGAATGTAAACATGCCATGTGACAGTAATAGGAGGTGACAGGTACTTTTTATGGAGAGATCTAGGGGTCTATAATGAATGTAAACATCCCATGTGACAGTAATAGATGGTGACAGGTCCTCTTTATGGAGAGATCTGGGGTCTATAATGAATGTAAACATGCCATGTGACAGTAATAGGAGGTGACAGGTCCTCTTTATAGAGAGATCTGGGGTGAATGTAAACATCCCATGTGACAGTAATAGGTGGTGACAGGTCCTCTTTATGGAGAGATCTGGGGTCTATAATGAATGTAAACATGCTATGTGACAGTAAAAGACGGTGACAGGTCCTCTTTATGGAGAGATCTGGGGTCTATAATGATTGTAAACATCCCATGTGACAGTAATAGACAATGACAGGTCCTCTTTATGGAGACATCCGGGGTCTATAATGAATGTAAACATCCCATGTGACAGTAATAGGAGGTGACCGGTCCTCTTTATGGAGAGATCGGGTATCTATAATGAATGTAAACATCCCATGTGACAGTAATAGGAGGTAACAGGTCCTCTTTATGGAGAGATCTGGGGTCTATAATGAATGTAAACATCCCATGTGACAGTAATAGACGGAGACAGGTCCTCTTTATGGAGAGATCTGGGGTCTATAATGTATGTAAACATCCCATGTGACAGTAATAGGTGGTGACAGGTCCTCTTTATGGAGAGTTCTGGGGTCTATAATGAATGTAAACATCCCATGTGACAGTAATAGGTGGTGACAGGTCCTCTTTATGGAGAGATCTGGGGTCTATAATGAATGTAAACATCCCATGTGACAGTAATGACAGGTCCTCTTTATGGAGAGATCTGGGGTCTATAATGAATGTAAACATGCCATGTGACAGTAATAGGAGGTGACAGGTACTTTTTATGGAGAGATCTAGGGGTCTATAATGAATGTAAACATCCCATGTGACAGTAATAGATGGTGACAGGTCCTCTTTATGGAGAGATCTGGGGTCTATAATGAATGTAAACATGCCATGTGACAGTAATAGACGGTGACAGGTCCTCTTTATGGAGAGATCTGGGGTCTATAATGAATGTAAACATCCCATGTGACAGTAATAGGAGGTGAAAGGTCCTCTTTATGGAGAGATCTGGGGTCTATAATGAATGTAAACATCCCATGTGACAGTAATAGGTGGTGACAGGTCCTCTTTATGGAGAGATCTGGGGTCTATAATGAAGGTAAACATCCCATGTGACAGTAATAGGTGGTGACAGGTCCTCTTTATGGAGAGATCTGGGGTCTATAATGAATGTAAACATCCCTTGTGACAGTAATAGGAGGTGACAGGTCCTCTTTATGGAGAGATCTGGGGTCTATAATGAATGTAAACATCCCATGTGACAGTAATAGGAGGTGAAAGGTCCTCTCTATGGAGAGATCCTGGGTCTATAATGAATGTAAACATGCTATGTGACAGTAATAGATGGTAACAGGTCCTCTTTATGGAGAGATCTGGGGTCTATAATGAATGTAAACATCCCATGTGACAGTAATAGGCGATGACAGGTCCTCTTTATGAGAGATCTGGGGTCTATAATGAATATAAACATCTCATGTGACAGTAATAGGAGGTGACAGGTCCTCTTTATGGAGAGATCTGGGGTCTATAATGAATGTAAACATCCCATGTGACAGTAATAGGAGGTGACAGGTCCTCTTTATGGAGAGATCTGGGGTCTATAATGAATGTAAACATCCCATGTGACAGTAATAGACGGTGACAGGTACTCTTTATGGAGACATCCGGGGTCTATAATGAATGTAAACATCCCATGTGACAGTAATAGGAGGTGACAGGTCCTCTTTATGGAGAAATCGGGTATCTAGAATGAATGTAAACATCCTATGTGACAGTAATAGGAGGTGAAAGGTCCTCTTTATGTAGAGATCTGGGGTCTATAATGAATGTAAACATCCCATGTGACAGTAATAGGAGGTGACGGGTCCTCTTTATGGAGAGATCTGGGGTCTATAATGAATGTAAACATCCCATGTGACAGTAATAGATGGTGACAGGTCCTCTTTATGGAGAGATCTGGGGTCTATAATGAATGTAAACATCCCATGTGACAGTAAAAGGAGGGTGACGGGTCCTCTTTATGGAGAGATCTGGGGTTTATAATGAATGTAAACATCCCATGTGACAGTAATAGGAGGTGACAGGTCCTCTTTATAGAGAGATCTGGGGTGAATGTAAACATCCCATGTGACAGTAATAGGTGGTGACAGGTCCTCTTTATGGAGAGATCTGGGGTCTATAATGAATGTAAACATCCCATGTGACAGTAATGACAGGTCCTCTTTATGGAGAGATCTGGGGTCTATAATGATTGTAAACATCCCATGTGACAGTAATAGACAATGACAGGTCCTCTTTATGGAGACATCCGGGGTCTATAATGAATGTAAACATCCCATGTGACAGTAATAGGAGGTGACCGGTCCTCTTTATGGAGAGATCGGGTATCTATAATGAATGTAAACATCCCATGTGACAGTAATAGGAGGTAACAGGTCCTCTTTATGGAGAGATCTGGGGTCTATAATGAATGTAAACATCCCATGTGACAGTAATAGACGGAGACAGGTCCTCTTTATGGAGAGATCTGGGGTCTATAATGTATGTAAACATCCCATGTGACAGTAATAGGTGGTGACAGGTCCTCTTTATGGAGAGTTCTGGGGTCTATAATGAATGTAAACATCCCATGTGACAGTAATGACAGGTCCTCTTTATGGAGAGATCTGGGGTCTATAATGAATGTAAACATCCCATGTGACAGTAATAGGTGGTGACAGGTCCTCTTTATGGAGAGATCTGGGGTCTATAATGAATGTAAACATCCCATGTGACAGTAATAGGTGGTGACAGGTCCTCATTATGGAGAGACCTGGGGACTATAATGAATGTAAACATCCCATGTGACAGTAATAGATGGTGACAGGCCCTCTTTATGGAGAGATCTGGGGTCTATAATGAATGTAAACATCCCATGTGACAGTAATGACAGGTCCTCTTTATGGAGAGATCTGGGGTATTTAATGAATGTAAACATGCCATGTGACAGTAATAGGAGGTGACAGGTCCTCATTATGGAGAGATCTGGGGTCTATAATGAATGTAAACATCCCATGTGACAGTAATAGGAGGTGACCGGTCCTCTTTATGGAGAGATCGGGTATCTATAATGAATGTAAACATCCCATGTGACAGTAATAGGAGGTAACAGGTCCTCTTTATGGAGAGATCTGGGGTCTATAATGAATGTAAACATCCCATGTGACAGTAATAGACGGAGACAGGTCCTCTTTATGGAGAGATCTGGGGTCTATAATGTATGTAAACATCCCATGTGACAGTAATAGGTGGTGACAGGTCCTCTTTATGGAGAGTTCTGGGGTCTATAATGAATGTAAACATCCCATGTGACAGTAATGACAGGTCCTCTTTATGGAGAGATCTGGGGTCTATAATGAATGTAAACATCCCATGTGACAGTAATAGGTGGTGACAGGTCCTCATTATGGAGAGACCTGGGGACTATAATGAATGTAAACATCCCATGTGACAGTAATAGATGGTGACAGGCCCTCTTTATGGAGAGATCTGGGGTCTATAATGAATGTAAACATCCCATGTGACAGTAATGACAGGTCCTCTTTATGGAGAGATCTGGGGTATTTAATGAATGTAAACATGCCATGTGACAGTAATAGGAGGTGACAGGTCCTCATTATGGAGAGATCTGGGGTCTATAATGAATGTAAACATCCCATGTGGCAGTAATAGGAGGTGACAGGTCCTCTTTATGGAGAGATCTGGGGTCTATAATGAATGTAAACATCCTATGTGACAGTAATAGATGGTGACAGGTCCTCTTTATGAAGAGATCTGGGGTCTATAATGAATGTAAACATGCTATGTGACAGTAATAGGAGGTGACAGGTCCTCTTTATGAAGAGATCTTGGGTCTATAATGAATGTAAACATCTCATGTGACAGTAATAGGAGGTGACAGGTCCTCTTTATGGAGAGATTTGGGGTCTATAATGAATGTAAACATCCTATGTGACCGTAATAGATTGTGACAGGCCCTCTTTATGGAGAGATCTGGGGTCTATAATGAATGTAAACATCCTATGTGACAGTAATAGGAGGTGACAGGTCCTCTTTATGAAGAGATCTGGGGTCTATAATGAATGTAAACATCCTATGTGACAGTAATAGATGGTGACAGGTCCTCTTTATGAAGAGATCTGGGGTCTATAATGAATGTAAACATGCTATGTGACAGTAATAGGAGGTGACAGGTCCTCTTTATGAAATGATCTTGGGTCTATAATGAATGTAAACATCCCCTGTGACAGTAATAGACGGTGACAGGTCCTCTTTATGGAGAGATCTGGGGTCTATAATGAATGTAAACATCCCATGTGACAGTAATAGGCGGTGACAGGTCCTTTTTTAGGCTTCCAATAAAATACATCTTCATAAAATTTCCACAACACGCTGTCCTATGTGAGAGAGGAGAAACGGCCGCGCGATCTCCTCAAAAAACCGGAAGTGGTGTCCGGAACCGTTGCCCGGAAATGACGCTCAAACGTCGACAGGGAAGGAGGGACGGAGGGCAGGCTTTATGCAGCCCGACTCCTCCCACCATCACAGGCTGACCCGCGGTCAGCCTCACACTTACATTTTTTTGGTTGTAACTTGACAAAAATGTGGGAAAATTCGAGGGGTATGAATACTTTTTCAAGGCACTGTACCTGACAATCCACCAATCCCGATGTACTGATCTCATTTCTGGATACCCAAAAACGCCGGGACAGTACAAATACCCCCCTAAATGACCCCCTTTTTTGTGGGATGTAGACAGTCTGTGGTATTTATTAGGAGACATGATGAGCTTTTCTCAACCTGTCAATTTTTTGTACAGTATGATGTCATCATATGATGGGCGTGGCAGGGATCAGAGACACTGACTGGTGACAATGTGTTAAAAAATATGAAAAAATTACCAAAATAAAATCATTTTATTTTCAATATATATATTTTTTAATTGAAATGCTTTCGTCAGAGTAGTTCAGTGTCACCATAGTAACATTGTACTACTCTGGGGGGATCAGCGATTTTTTTTTTTCTTCACTTTGCTGGTACAGTGAAGATCGTTGCACCAGCAGCCCTTTCACCTGCCATGGACGGGTTAAGTTCATGACAGCTGTAATCACCGGTGATTGGCTACAGCTAATCACATGGTACAGGGTGCTTTGATTGGCCCAGGTACCATGTGATAGTTGTGGACCAATCACAGCTCACTAGCAAAGGAAGCAAAGCTGTTGTGAATGCTATCAATTGACATTTCGATCACATGATCACCCCGAATATCGGGATCCGCGCTCCGCTGTGTTGATGCCTTAGCGGGTGCGCAGAGCCCCCCTGTGTCTGTACAGGGAAAATGACGCACATGCCGCCCGCCCGCCTGCAGTAAATGTACTGTGGGCGGTCAGCAAGTGATGATATTCATGATAAATATCTGCTGGCGGTGATTGATTTGGGGGGGATAACTGCGTTGTTACCTCAACCCAGCGCCCATCGCTCTCAGTCTGCTGGAACTTTGTGGTCCAGCGAGCTGGAAAATCTTTGCTCGGGGGTGAGGCCGAGGAGGACAATCCCGTATCGGGGACAACGCGGTGTGAGTTTAATCAGCCAGTTAGTAAAGGTGGGCGGGGTCTGATACTGCGTCCGTCACAAGGGGCGGGATTAGGTTAAACCCAAAATCAAACATTTATTATATTGCACCCTACCAATTCTTAGATGTGGGGGAGGTGTGTTACTGGGCAGATCACCAGGTAAAAACAAACGGGGGGGGGGGAAGTTTGCAAAGGGAAAACGAACGCAGCCGCCACATCTAATGATCAGTGAGCTGCAATATGTGACATTTCTGGTTTTGGTGTGCTGCAGGCACTAGGACCCTGGGGGGGGGTGGTGCAGAGTAGGTGTGTGCGGTTGTCTCCTCCTGAGTGTCTGTGTGTAGAGAATGGAGCGCTCACGTAGCAGTAGTGTAGTACAGTGACTGTTGGGAAAGGTAGAGGGACGGTGCAGCCAGATGTGTGGCATTTAGTGCAGCGTGTCAGTGGACAGTAGTTGCAGTCCTCCCCACCCCTCAATGCCATGGACCTGCTGTCCCTCCTCAGTTACCCGGTGTGGTTCCTGTGCTCTCTGGTCCTGGCGGTGGTCCTCCGCATGCAGAAGAAAAGCAGGTGGGACCCCAAAAAGTGCCGTGTGGACCTGACTGGGAAAACCGCCATTGTGACCGGAGCCAACACAGGTGAGTGCGACCTGAGCAGAGAGAGAGCGAGGCGAGTGTCAGCCGAGTGTCGCTTCTCCTCCATGGACTGAATATATTGTGTACATCGGATCCTTCTCAGATGAACATCTGATATCATCCAGCACGCTGGAACTTTTCTGTATCCCCCATCACCCCCGACATTCCTTCATCGCAGCATTCCATCACTGCGCACACCGCACATCTCCTATACAACGCAGCATTCCATCACTGCGCACACCGCACGTCTCCTATACAACGCAGCATTCCATCACTGCGCACACCGCACGTCTCCTATACAACGCAGCATTCCATCACTGCGCACACCGCACGTCTCCTATACAACGCAGCATTCCATCACTGCGCACACCGCACGTCTCCTATACAACGCAGCATTCCAGCACTGCGCACACCGCACATCTCCTAGACAACGCAGCATTCCATCACTGCGCACACCGCACGTCTCCTATACAATGCAGCATTCCATCACTGCGCACACCGCATGTCTCCTATACAACGCCACATTCCATCACTGCGCACACCGCACATCTCCTATACAACGCAGCATTCCATCACTGCGCACACCGCACGTCTCCTATACAACGCAGCATTCCATCACTGCGCACACCGCACATCTCCTAGACAACGCAGCATTCCATCACTGCGCACACCGCACGTCTCCTATACAACGCAGCATTCCATCACTGCGCACACCGCACGTCTCCTATACAACGCAGCATTCCATCACTGCGCACACCGCACGTCTCCTATACAACGCAGCATTCCATCACTGCACACACCGCACGTCTCCTGTACAACGCAGCATTCCATCACTGCGCACACCGCACATCTCCTATACAACGCAGCATTCCATCACGGCACACACCACACGTCTCCTATACAACGCCACATTCCATCACTGCACACACCGCACGTCTCCTGTACAACGCAGCATTCCATCACGGCACACACCACACGTCTCCTATACAACGCAGCATTCCATCACGGCACACACCGCACGTCTCCTATACAACGCAGCATTCCATCACTGCGCACACCGCACGTCTCCTATACAAGGCAGCATTCCATCACTGCGCACACCGCACGTCTCCTATACAACGCAGCATTCCATCACTGCGCACAACGCACATCTCCTATACAAGGCAGCATTCCATCACTGTGCACACCACATGTCTCCTATACAACGCAGCATTCCATCACGGCACACACCGCACGTCTCCTATACAACGCAGCATTCCATCACGGCACACACCGCACGTCTCCTATACAACGCAGCATTCCATCACGGCACACACCGCACGTCTCCTATACAACGCAGCATTCCATCACTGCGCACACCGCACGTCTCCTATACAAGGCAGCATTCCATCACTGCGCACACCGCACGTCTCCTATACAACGCAGCATTCCATCACTGCGCACAACGCACATCTCCTATACAAGGCAGCATTCCATCACTGCGCACACCGCACGTCTCCTATACAAGGCAGCATTCCATCACTGCGCACACCGCACGTCTCCTATACAACGCAGCATTCCATCACTGCGCACAACGCACATCTCCTATACAAGGCAGCATTCCATCACTGCGCACACCGCACGTCTCCTGTAATAATCATCCAGCCAATCACATTTCATGTGCACCAAGGAGGGCGCAGTTTAGTTTGTCCCCTCCCACATAAAAACATTGCACCTGGAGCTCACTCCTATCACTCCATCCCATACTGTCTATAATGTCTATAATGTAGCCTAATGTAATAATTAGCCAAAAAATCCCCAAATAATTCAAACAGAAGGAAAGTGTGATTGTGAATGGATGTGACAATTCCGTGAGGATGATTATCATGGAGTGATTCCAGGAATATTGGGGGAGCCGGGGCTGAGATCCTCTGTGGAGCGGGGATTTATTTTTTATATATTATCATTGTGTAACCAGTTTTAATTTCATTGTAATAAATACCAAGATTCTGTGTAGCACCACCATCTGCAGTGGTGCAGGACATACATGTTTGTTTTCCTGCTGTTGGAAGTTGAGTTAATTCCTGGAGGAGCAGGCCTGACTTCCAGGAGGAGAAGGAGAGGGGATTCCCATCCTCCCTGTGTATAGTGTCTGGGTGGAGATAAGAGGGTCCAGTCAGGAGATAACACTGACCACTCTGGGCACACAAGTTAATGGTAGCCGAGAGATAACAAACTGCTGAGTGTGTGGCAGGGGCTGACACTCCGAAGGTCAATGACACCTCACACAACAAGAATACTCCATATATATATATGTATATACACTCTATATTACCAAAAGTATTGGGACACCTGCCCTTACACACACATGAACTTTAATGGCATCCCAGTCTTAGTCCGTAGGGTTCAATATTGATTTGGCCCACCCTTTGCAGCTATAACAGCTTCAATTCTTCTGGGAAGGCTCAAGGCCATGGGAGAGGTTCCCGGAAAGTCGGTATAAAGTGACCCCAGACAGTATGCTTGACAACATTGTTATTGCAGTGTTAGGTGCAGGTTTGCAATAAGCTATTTCTTCTTTTCTTTGTTAATAAACCTTTGAGTCCAATAACCATAACATTTTCCATAAGCATACTGTCTGGGGTCACTTTATACCGACTTTCTGGGACCCTCTCCCATACTCTTGTGCATTTGGAATTTCTTTCAGTTAACCCACACAATTCCTCGTGGAATGACAGACGCAGTAAAAGTACCACAGTGATTCCTCTCTATTACTTTTCACTTTTCCTCTCCTGTTCTTCTGGGAAGGCTGTCCACAAGGTTTAGGAGGGTGTCTATGGGAAGGTTTGACCATTCTTCCAGAAGAGCATTTGTGAGGTCAGACACTGATGTTGGACGATTAGGCCTGGCTCGCAGTCTCCGCTCTAATTCCTCCCAAAGGTGTTCTATGAGGTTGAGGTCAGGACTCTGTGCAAGTCAGTCCAGTTCCTCCACCCCAAACTCGCTTATCCAGTTCTTTATGGACCTTGCTTTGTGCACTGGTGCGCAGTCATATTGGAACAGGCAGGGGACATCCCCAAACTGTTCCCACAAAGTTGGGAGAGTGCTGTCCCCAAAGCTGAAGCGCTGACAACCGGACATCTCCGGAGTTTCCGCTGCCGATCCTTGGTCATGCTCCTGAACATATTCTAGCATTTCCCTCTATTCCCTTTTCCAGGTGCTGTTCTTTCCTTAGCAAATAATTCAGATCAGGTTTAAACTCTGAGACCCCTACAAGACCAAGCATAGCCTCCCTGTATTCTTGCAGGTCCTCAAGGGTAGGTTCTCCTTCATCGCCAAACACAAACATTTGTAAGGCTCTCCCACAGCAAGCCAGGGCCGCCAAAGTCCTATGCCCCTGGAGAGCATTCTGTTGTTTCCCCTAAATATTCCTGCTCTGCAAGCCATTGCAGAGCCCGATATCGATTGTCCAGCTCTATCTCCTTCTGTACCAGCCTGTCCAACTCAGTCACCCATTGTGACCGGATGTGGGAGTGAGAGGGTGTGTGTGTGATCTCCTCTCCCCCAGCTCTAACCAGCAAGCATACAGCTGAGGAAATGCTAGCCGACCCGGCAGCAGGAGAAAGCAGCTGACTTCAGCCCTAGAGACAGACACCTCCACCAGCACAAGTACATACCTAGTCCCGGTGAGAGCGGAGTCCCGGAGGACAGCGGAGAGCGTGACAGGGGGGGAGGCGTGAGAGGTCTCCCTGACCTGCCGGCGCTCGGCGAGAAAACCGGCTTTAAGAGCAACAACAGCGCCGGTGTGAGGGACGGAGCGAATGCTTAGTGAGAGGAACCAGAGGGGTAGCGTGAAAGGCTCCCATCTGAGACATCAGCAGCTGAGTAACGAACTGGCCTCAGTAACTGGGGCCGTGGGGAGTGAAGCGGTGAGCGGTTGCTAAGAACATAAGGTAATGCTGAAAACCAACAGACATGTGTGAAGACATCTGATGCAGGTGAAAGTTTTTTTTTCTATTGGTCTCGAATCACATATCTGCCACATATGCTTATTTATGCTTAGCCCATAGCAGAAGAAACATAAATATAAATTTATTGCACTCTTATTTGGAACCTTCTCTGAGCTGAATCTACTGCTTAGCTGTTGTTATTAAGGACTCTATACATATAAAATTCATAAGGTAACGTTGGAGATTAACTATCATGTGTGAAGACGTCTGATGCAGGTGAAAGCTCTTCCTACTGTTCTTAACTCAGTCACCCATTGCTCCTTGGGCCGCTCTCCCAGGAATGTAATCTGCAACTTCCGTTGGTTACTGGCCCGTTGCTCTGGAATTGGAAAGCACTTGCCCTGGTGTATACCAGCGACCTGGAGGGCTCCAATCCAGAGCCCTGCCCGAATCTGCTGCCTGAGCTCCAGGTATTCATCCACAGACAGTCCTGGAGTATGCTGAAAGGACGGTCCGCAGCAGTCCTAGGAATTCTGATGCCAGGTCCATATCTCTGCTGAAGTCTGCTATCCCGATCTTGGATCCCGGTGGATGTTTGGATGTCCCAGACTTCAGGAAGCATCCCACTGCTTGCCACCAATGTGACGGACTCTGGACACCCCGACTGGGTATCTCCACCAAGAAATTGCTTCCCAAGCTAGGGGACACGAGACCAGTGAATCTGGCTATAGTTACCCCAAGAACTAGGCAATACCAGTTTTGAAACAAACAAGAATAAAAATTGTTTATTGGAAAGAATACAGGCTTTTTATACACTACACACTCAGGTGAGGCTGATCACATTATCATATGCAAACACAACTATATACAGAAATATAGTTAACACTATAAACATTAATTTAATCAAACAATTAGCCACCTGGACACTCGGAGGTCTCATTCCAGGTCAGACTTGCCGCCATCGAGCTCACAAAGTACAATACACATTATTACAAGTGTAAACACATAGTTACATAGTTACATAGTTAGTCAGGTTGAAAAAAGACACAAGTCCATCCAGTCCAACCATAAAAAAAAATAAAAAAAAAATAAAAAAAAACGTACAATCCAATATACCCAATACTATACCCACAGTTGATCCAGAGGAAGGCAAAAAACCCCAGCAGAGCATGCTCCAATTTGCTACAGCAGGGGAAAAAATTCCTTCCTGATCCCGAGAGGCAATCGGATTTTCCCTGGATCAACTTTACCTATAAATGTCAGTACCCAGTTATATTATGTACATTTAGGAAAGTATCCAGGCCTTTCTTAAAGCAATCTACTGAGCTGGCCAGAACCACCTCTGGAGGGAGTCTATTCCACATTTTCACAGCTCTTACTGTGAAGAAACCTTTCCGTATTTGGAGATGAAATCTCTTTTCCTCCAGTCGTAAAGAGTGCCCCCTTGTCCTCTGTGTTGACCGTAAAGTGAATAACTCAACACCAAGTTCACTATATGGACCCCTTATATATTTAAACATGTTGATCATATCCCCCCTTATTCTCCTCTTCTCAAGAGTGAACAAATTCAGTTCCTCTAATCTTTCCTCATAGCTGAGCTCCCCCATGCCTCTTATCAGTTTGGTTGCCCTTCTCTGCACTTTCTCCAGTTCCCCGATATCCTTTTTGAGAACTGGTGTCCAAAACTGAACTGCATATTCCAGATGAGGTCTTACTAATGATTTGAACAGGGGCAAAATGATATCTCTCTCTCTGGAGTCCATACCTCTCTTATACAAGAAAGGACTTTGCTCGCTTTGGAAACCGCAGCTTGGCATTGCATGCTATTATTGAGCTTATGATCTACCAAAACCCCCAGATCCTTCTCCACTACAGATTCCCCCAGTTGTACTCCCCCTAGCATGTATGATGCATATTCTTAGCCCCCAAGTGCATAACTTTACATTTCTCAACATTAAACCTCATCTGCCACATAGTCGCCCAATTAGACAGAGCATTGAGGTCAGCTTGTAAATTGGAGACATCCTGTAAGGACGTTATTCCACTGCATAGCTTGGTGTCATCTGCAAAGACAGAAATGTTACTTTTGATCCCAGACCCAATATCATTTATAAAGATATTAAAGAGTAAGGGTCCCAGCACTGAACCTTGGGGTACACCACTGATAACCTTAGACCATTCAGAGTAAGAATCATTAACCACTACTCTCTGAATTCTGTCTTTTAGCCAGTTTTCTATCCATTTACAAACTGATATTTCCAAGCCTGTAGACTTTAACTTACACATGAGCCGTGTGTGCGGAACTGTATCAAACGCTTTTGCAAAATCCAAATAAACCACGTCCACAGCCACCCCTCTGTCCAAGGTTTTACTTACCTCTTCATAAAAAGAAATCAGGTTTGTCTGACAACTTCTGTCTTTCATGAACCCATGCTGTCTGTTGCTTAAAATGTTTTTTTCCAGCAAGAACTCGTCTATGTGGTCTTTTATTAAACGCTCCAGTATCTTCCCGACTATAGAAGTTAAACTAACAGGTCTATAGTTACTTGGTAAAGACTTTGATCCCTTTTTAAATATAGGCACCACGTTCGCCCTGCGCCAATCCAGCGGTACTATTCCCGTCATTAATGAGTCCCTAAAAATTAGATACAATGGCTTTGAAATTACAGAGCTCAATTCTTTTAGGATCCGTGGGTGGATGCCATCAGGTCCAGGTGCTTTATCCACCTTTATTCTGTCTAAATATTTCTGGACCATATCCCTTTTGAGCCATTGTGGATCATTGGGGGCTGTGTCAATACCACCCCCATTATGGACATGAACTTCCCCATGCTCTTTTGTATACACAGAGCTGAAGAAAGTATTTAATAAATTAGCCTTCTCCTTGTCCCCAGTCACCCACTCTAGATTATTTTGTAAAGGGCCTACATGCTCAGACCTGACCTTTTTACTATTAATATATTTGAAGAATTTTTTGGGGTTTGTCCTACTATTTTTTGCGATCTCTCGTTCATTTTGAATTTTTGCACCCTTGATTTCCTTTTTACATATTCTGTTAAATTCTTTGTAGCATTTAAATGACACTAGTGTTCCTTCATTTTTATATTTTTTAAAAGCTCTTTTCTTATTGTTTATAGCTTTTCTAACTTTGACCGTGAGCCACATAGGTTTTCTTTTTAGCCTTTTAAACTTATTGCCCATGGGAATATACTTTGCAGTGAGGTCCCAAACAGTCTTTTTTAAGAATTCCCATTTCTGTTCTGTGTTTATCGCTGCCAATATTCCCTCCCAGTCTAAGTCCTCGAGAGCAGCCCTCATCCTTGGAAAATTTGCTCTCTTGAAGTTAAGTGTTTTTATCTTTCCCTTATGTATTTCTTGTTTACAGCTAACATCAAATGAAATCATGTTATGGTCACTGCTACCCAGGTGTTCCTTTATCTGCACATTAGTAATAAGCTCTGCATGGTTTGAGATTACCAGGTCCAACAGAGCTTCATTCCTAGTTGGGGCCTCAATAAACTGGACCATAAAATTGTCCTGTACTAGGTTTATAAATTTTTGCCCTTTAACTGTCCCAGCAGTGCCATTACTCCAGTCAATTTCTGGGTAGTTAAAATCTCCCATTATTATCACTGTCCCAGCCCTTGCAGCCCTTTGCATCTGTGTAAGGAGCTGAGTCTCCACCTCCTCGTTAACATTGGGTGGTCTATAACAAACTCCAATGATTAACTTTGAACTACGCCCATCTATATGTACATCCCCACAGTAGTTTGCTAGCAGACAATAGGTGTGTTAATTAGCACAATTAACAGTACAAACGGTGATCTCCCCCCTCCTAGACAACAGGAGACCGAGGGCTTTCCAGATCACAATAACCAGCTTTCTTTTCACATACCTCTGTCCACTGAGTCCCAAGCTGGCAGAGACCATCATGGCCTCCTTAATAATGTCCTTTTGCATTACATAATAGGACATCTTCCTAAATGCTTGTAGCTCCCTCTAATACCAGGGCCCATAGTCTGTAGGCAAGAGGCTAGCATTCAGTCCCCTCCAAAAGCCTCTGTCCCGGGTGAGTCTGTCACACCAGGTACCCCCATCTACTGTCCAGAGAAGTCTGGAGGAAACCAGTGAGACCCAGGTACCCCCATCTACTGTCCAGAGAAGTCTGGAGGAAACCATGGGGACCCAGGTACCCCCATCTACTGTCCAGAGAAGTCTGGAGGAAACCATGGGGACCCAGGTACCCCCATCTACTGTCCAGAGAAGTCTGGAGGAAACCATGGGGACCCAGGTACCCCCATCTACTGTCCAGAGAAGTCTGGAGGAAACCAGGGGGACCCAGGTACCCCCATCTACTGTCCAGAGAAGTCTGGAGGAAACCAGGGGGACCCAGGTACCCCCATCTACTGTCCAGAGAAGTCTGGAGGAAACCAGGGGGACCCAGGTACCCCCATCTACTGTCCAGAGAAGTCTGGAGGAAACCAGGGGGACCCAGGTACCCCCATCTATTGTCCAGAGAAGTCTGGAGGAAACCAGTGGGCCCCAGGTACATGGTGCACACATCTCCCCAGTGTCCAGTACACTGTGCCACATTAGCAGTAATCAGCATGGATTCATGAAGAATCGTTCTTGCCAAACCAATCTATTAACCTTCTATGAGGAGGGGAGTTTCCATCTAGATAAAGGAAGGCCCGTAGACGTGGAGTATCTGGATTTTGCAAAAGCATTTGACACAGTTCCCCATAAACGTTTACTGTACAAAATAAGGTGCGTTGGCATGGACCATAGGGTGAGTACATGGATTGAAAACTGGCTACAAGGGCGTGTTCAGAGGGTGGTGATAAATGGGGAGTACTCGGAATGGTCAGGGGTGGGTAGTGGGGTCCTCCAGGGTTCTGTGCTGGGACCAATCCTATTTAATTTGTTCATAAACGACCTGGAGGATGGGATAAACAGTTCAATCTCTGTATTTGCAGACGATACTAAGCTAAGCAGGGCAATAACTTCTCCGCAGGATGTGGAAACCTCGCAAAAAGACCTGAACAAATTAATGGGGGAGGGGCGACTACATGGCAAATGAGGTTCAATGTAGTAAAATAATCCATTTGGGTGGCAAAAATCTGAATGCAATCTATACACTGGGGGGAGAACCTCTGGGGGGATCTAGGATGGAGAAGGACCTGGGGGTCCTAGTAGATGATAGGCTCAGCAATGCCAAGCTGCTGCCAACAAAGCAAACAGAATATTGGCATTAAAAAGGGGATCAACTCCAGAGATAAAACGATAATTCTCCCGCTCTACAAGACTCTGGTCCGGCCACACCTGGAGTATGCTGTCCAGTTCTGGGCACCAGTCCTCAGGAAGGATGTACTGGAAATGGAGCGAGTACAAAGAAGGGCAACAAAGCTAATAAAGGGTCTGGAGGATCTTAGTTATGAGGAAAGGTTGTGAGCACTGAACTTATTCTCTCTGGAGAAGAGATGCTTGAGAGGAGATATGATTTCAATTTACAAATACTGTACTGGTGACCCCACAATATACAAATACCGGACTGGTGACCCCACAATAGGGAGAAAACTTTTCCGCAGAAGGGAGTTTAATAAGACTCGTGGCCACTCATTACAATTAGAAGAAAAGAGGTTTAACCTTAAACTATGTAGAGGGTTCTTTACTGTAAGAGCAGCAAGGATGTGGAATTCCCTTCCACAGGCGGTGGTCTCAGCGGGGGGCATCGATAGTTTCAAGAAACTATTAGATAATCACCTGAACGACCGCAACATACAGGGTATACAATGTAATACTGACACATAATCACACACATAGGTTGGACTTGATGGACTTGTGTCTTTTTTTTCAACCTCACCTACTATGTAACTATGTAACACCCCCACAGTGTCTGGCACATGGTACACGCACCTCCCAAAGTCCTGTACATGGTGCCCCCATCCCCCCAGTGTCCTGTACATTGTGCCCCCCCCAGTAATAACTCTCTGCATTGGTTTTCAGGCATTGGGAAGTGCGTAGCGTTGGACTTTGCCCGGAGGAACGGTCGGGTCATCTTGGCGTGTCGCAGTCGGGAACGCGGTCAGAAGGCCTTGGAAGAGATCCAGAGGGAGACGGGGAACCGGAATGTGGTCCTGGAGATCCTGGACACCAGCAGTATGTCCTCCGTCCGGGCCTTCGCTGACCGCATACTACGCAATGAGAAGAGACTGGACATCCTGGTGAATAACGCCGGAGTGTCAGGTACAGATATACGGCACGGTGACCCCGGGAGGGTGGGGTGTCACCCTTCCAATGTACACATTTCCTTACTCTGGTTGGGGCTTAGAGTTCCACTTTAAGGCAATATTCTGGTGGACTTTATGCCGGACCTCGTATTGCAGATCCCTATTGACGTCTGTAGACACAGAGATGGGTCATACCAGTCAACTGAAATCTTCCAAAATGAGAGCTCAGTGGGAGGGTCTACTATTACAATGATCACATGATCAGTCCCCCGGGCTGTCATTGGAAACAATTCCTGCCAATCAGGCTCACACCTCCAGTGCAGTAGATCCTTAGGAAGCAACTTTTGTTGAATTGGAATATCTGCAGAACATGTCCTGCAATGCACTGAGGAGGGATGAGCTCAGAATGAACGGGGTGCATGTAGCTTGAAATTAGAGCCGCTCACTGGATGGGTCTTCCTTGTCTCCATAGACTGCCTCTATGTTGTGGGAATGCTGGGAATATTTAAGCCTGGTAACTGAACTGTGTCCTGAAGGAGGCGATGAGTAAAACGCACATATCTAGCCGGTGTAGTGAGAAATCTGCTTGGAGTATTCTATGATTTTTTTGATGTTCTCTTCTAGGATTGCCCCGCGCCATAACATCGGAGGGACTGGAGGCCACCTATGCCACCAACCACCTGGGCCCTTTCCTGCTCACCAACCTGCTTGTGGGTAAGTCCTGCCATCCTTCCTACGTACATCCTCTGTGCAGCCACCATCCAGGGAGAAATAACAAACGTCTGACACAGATCAGCCCCTGCTGCCGGCACTCACCTTGTCACTTGCTAAAAGTTACAATGTACAGTCTGATCATTGGAGGAGGGGGGACTGAGGAAACGCTTCCTCCTGCCTGCAGCTGACTGATGACTAGAGATGGGTGAACTGTTCGGGCCGAGCAGGGTGTTAGTCGCACAGTGAATAGTTGCCGGTTGTTAAGAAGTGGCTCGGGAAGTGGCGTCCTTAACAACGGATGAGTTATCAGCTGTCAGCGGGCTTCTCCACTGACAGCTGCATGGAAAAAAAAAAAAAAAAAACCATATCGGCAATAGAAAAATCAGAAAAGTAAATGGCAATCCATGCCAGGCCCTTGGGGTCTGGTATGGATTTTAAGGTGATCTCCTTGCAAATTTTTTTTTTTTTTTTAATGATGTGGGGTTCGCCCCAAATCCATACAGACCCTTATCCAAGCATGCAGCCTGGCAGGCCAGGCCGGGGGGGGGGGCCCAAACCATACCATACCAGGCCACGTGCCCTGAACATGGGGGGGTGCTTTGGGGCCTCCCCACCACAAGGCACCTTGTCCCCATGTTGATGAGGACAAGGGCCTCTACCCCACAACCCTTGCCCAGTGGTCTGTGGGGGTCTGTAGGCCGGGGACTTATCGGAATCTGGAAGCTTGAAGGGTAACCTCCTGTTAGATATTTGTTTCATAGTATAACTGAAGAATCCTCAGCTTGTAGGATACTTAAGAAAAAGGTGTTTATTCTTCACAAAACAAGACAAGACTTGAGTAGTGACATCTGGTGACATCAGGTATGGCTTCAGATCATCAGAAGGAGAAAGAGAGATATATATATGTCAGATCTTCCATTCTTCCAGAGTGTAGGTTCCTTCCTTCCTTTTCTCTTTCTAACTAACCTTCTAAACCTTGTATCCTTTATACTGTTATGTAAAGTACGAGAAGAACACCCACTCTCCATATATGGTTGGATGTATAGTAAGATACATAACTCCTCCTAACATACTGACATAGGAATTCAGAATAGAAATACATACACAGCAAAATGACTTTTCTCTATGTCAGACATATTGAAGTAACCTTCAAAATAATATCCAACTCTAAATCTCTGACACCTCCTGGAGACCGATGTCCACTGCCGGGACTTTAACAAACTTTGAAGCAGATCCCTACCCCTTGTTCCTCTGAAGAAATAAGCTGTTTGTTTTCTCTATGTTATCTGCTGACTGGGTCTGAATGGGAGGGTCTAATTACTACGTGGGAGGGTCTAATTTCTCAATGGGAGGGTCTGATTTGTCAATGGGAGGGTCTTTTTCCTAAATGGGAGTGTCTGATTTTTTAATGGGATGGTCTGATTTGTCAGTGAGAGGTTCTGATTTCTGAATAGGGGGTCTAATTACTAAATGGGAGGGTCTTATTTCTCAAAGAGAGGGTCTGATTTCTGAATGGGAGAGTCTGATTTCTGAATGGGAGAGTCTGATTTCTGAATGGGAGGGTTTGATTTCTCAATGGGAGGGTCTTTTTCCTAAATGGGAGTGTGATTTTTTAATGGGATGGTCTGATTTGTCAGTGAGAGGTTCTGATTTCTGAATAGGGGGTCTAATTACTAAATGGGAGGGTCTTATTTCTCAAAGAGAGGGTCTGATTTCTGAATGGGAGAGTCTGATTTCTGAATGGGAGGGTCTGATTTCTGAATGGGAGGGTCTGATTTCTGAATGGGAGGGTCTGATTTCTGAATGGGAGAGTCTGATTTCTGAATGGGAGAGTCTGATTTCTGAATGGGAGGGTCTGATTTCTGAATGGGAGGGTCTGATTTCTGAATGGGAGAGTCTGATTTCTGAATGGGAGAGTCTGATTTCTGAATGGGAGAGTCTGATTTCTGAATGGGAGAGTCTGATTTCTGAATGGGAGAGTCTGATTTCTGAATGGGAGGGTCTGATTCCACCAAGGGAGGGGTCTGATTCCTCCATGGGAGGGGTCTGATTCCTCCATGGGAGGGGTCTGATTCCTCCATGGGAGGGGTCTGATTCCTCAATGTGATTCCTCCATGGGAGGGGTCTGATTCCTCAATGTGAGGGGTCTGATTTCTCAATGTGAGGGGTCTGATTCCTCAATGGGAGGGTCTGATTTCTCAATGGGAGGGTTTGATTTCTCAATGGGAGGGTCTTTTTCCTAAATGGGAGTGTCTGATTTTTTAATCGGATAGTCTGATTTGTCAGTGAGAGGTTCTGATTTCTGAATAGGGGGGTCTAATTACTAAATGGGAGGGTCTTATTTCTCAAAGAGAGGGTCTGATTACTGAATAGGAGAGTCTGATTTCTGAATGGGAGGGTCTGATTTCTGAATGGGATGGTCTGATTTCTGAATGGGATGGTCTGATTTCTGAATGGGAGAGTCTGATTTCTGAATGGGAGAGTCTGATTTCTGAATGGGAGGGTCTGATTCCACCAAGGGAGGGGTCTGATTCCACCAAGGGAGGGGTCTGATTCCACCAAGGGAGGGGTCTGATTCCTCCATGGGAGGGGTCTGATTCCTCAATGTGATTCCTCCATGGGAGGGGTCTGATTCCTCAATGTGAGGGGTCTGATTCCTCAATGGGAGGGTCTGATTTCTCAATGGGAGGGTCTGATTTCTCAATGGGAGGGTCTAATTTCTCAGTGAGAGGGTCTAATTTCTGAATGGGGAGGTCTAATTCATAAACGCCAGGGTCTGATTTGTCAATGGACGGTCTGATTTGTCAATGGACGGTCTGATTTGTCAATGGACGGTCTGATTCCTAAATGGGAGGGTCTGATTCCTAAATGGGAGGGTCTGATTTGTCAATGGGAGGGTTTGATTTCTCAATGGGAGGGTCTGATTTCTGAATGGGAAGGGCCTAATTCCTAAATGGAAGGGCCTAATTTCTCATGAATTCAGAAGATACAGTCAATCCACTTGTTGGTAATACACCGCAGAGCTAAGCAGGTGCAGGGCTCTGCTGACTCCCCACATATTTTGAAAAGTTCTTTAATGTGGGCCTTTTTTGACACGTGTGCAGCAGATCGCACCATTGCTGTTTGCAACATATGTCTGAAGTGTATTAAGCATGGCCAAAACAGCAGCCGCTTGGGCACCACATGCTTGACCAGACATATGACGACCTCCCATGCAGTCCGTGGCAACAGCACTTAAAAGACCCACATCAAAGAACAAGGTGGACCTCTCCTTGCTCCTCATCAGCTGGGATCTCCAACTCCACTATACCTCCAGTCCTCTCAGAAACCTGCACTGAGAGGAATGAAGGTATAGAAATAGGTGTCCCAAGTACTTGCGGCCAATCTGCTAGCTATACACCAACATCCGATTTTAGCAGGCAAATTTCCCTACCCCAGTTGCTAAACCGTCGAAAGAAATTTGGTCCCAGCCATCCACATGCTCAGCGTATGAATGCTAGCTTGGCCAAATTGCTAGCACTGCAACTGCTGCCTTTTCAGCTGGTAGACTCTGCCCCCTTCCGTGAATTGGTGGAATGTGCAGTACCTCATTGGCAGGTTCCCAAACACCATTTCTTTTCACAGAAGGCCATTCCGGCTCTCTACCAGCATGTGGAAGGCAATGTCTTGGCCTTGTTGGACAGGGCGGTCAGCAGTAAGGTGCATATTACTGCTGACTCATGGTCCAGCAGGCATGGACAGGGACGTTACCTTTCTTTCACAGCGCACTGGGTAACTCTGCTGGCAGCTGGGAAGGATGCAGAACAGGGTTCAGTATTGTTGGAGCTTGTTCTGCCACCACGCCTCCAAAATGCTAGTAGTAGTGATTCTGCCACAGCTCTCCCCTCCACCCCCTCCTTTTCTTCCTCTATGGCCTCTTCCTCTGCAGATTCGTCCTCTGAACCAACGGTGCTCTGTAGGCGTTCAAGGGGCAACGCAAGCCTCAGGCAAAAAGATTACATGCGGTGCTTGAGTTGGTCTGCTTAGGGGACAGGAGCCACACTGGGGCAGAGATTCTGTCAGCTCTGCAGGGGCAGGCTCAGAGGTGGTTGATGCCACACCAGCTTCAGCCAGGAATGGTTGTATGGGACAATGGCACCAACCTCCTCTCCGCCCTCCCATAGGGACACTTGACCCATGTTCCCTGTTTGGCTCACGTCCTGAATTTGGTGGTGCAGCAGTTGGAAAGGAAAGTAATTTCCGCCGGTCATATAATGCCAGTGCTCAGCTGGCTGACATTCAAAGAGAATGCAACCTGCCCAAGAACCGCCTCATTTGTGACATGCCCACCAGGTGGAATTCAACATTGGCAATGCTACAGCGGCTGCACATGCAGCAGAGGGCCATGAATGAGTACCTTTGTGAGTATGGCACCAGGACAGGGTCGGGGAGCTTGGCTTTTTTTGCCACGCCAGTGGCTACTGATCAAGGATGCATGCACTGTCCTGTCACCATTTGAGGAGGTCACGAGGATGGTGAGCAGTGACAGTGCATGCATCAGCGATACTGTCCCTCTTGTCTTCCTGTTGGAGCACATGCTTCATGGAATAATGGACAGGGCACTTGAGGCGGAACAGCGGGAGGAAGGCCCTCAAGGCCCCCTTTGTCCAGGTAGTATTCCTGCGGGCCCGTTGATCACACAGGAAGAAGAAGAGGAGGAGGAGAGTTGTGTCAGCATGGAGGTGGAGGATAACTCTAAGCATCAGCAGCAGTCTTCAAGGGATCGTTTTCAGTCCCCAGAAACCCATGGAGTTGCACGTGGCTGGGAGGAGGTAATTGAGGATAATGTAAACCTTGATGACCCAGAGGACTCAGGATCGAATGCCTCTGCAAACTTACGCTGCATGGCCTCCCTGATCCTGCAAAGCCTGCAAAAGGACCCTAGGATTCGTGGTATCAAGGAGAGGGATCATTACTGGCTGGCAACCCTTCTTGATCCACATTACAAGGGTAAGGTTGCAAAACTTATCCAGCCTTCACAGAGGGAGCAGAGGATGAAAAATCTTTGGGAGGCCTTGCAGAAAGGTTTGTGCAATGTGTTTCTAGATCCTGGGAGGTTACAATTTCCTGGTGCTGGACAACGTGTTACTGAGGCTTTGTTCAGTCACAGAAAGAGTGGTGGAGAAGGTGGCCGGCTGACCGTTGCCTTCAGACAATTCTTCAGTCCTCAGCGCCAAGGTCTGATCAGTTCCAGCAACCATCGCCAGCATCTGAATTACATGGTGCAGGAATATCTAGGGGCAAGATCAGACTTGGAGACCTTTCCAACAGAACATCCACTGGGTTACTGGGTCTTGAGGATGGACCCCTGGCCAAAGCTTGCTCAATATGCAATTGAGCTACTGGCCTGTCCTGCATCCAGCATTCTTTCTGTGCTGCTGGAGGCTTTGTAACCGATCACAGAGTGCGCCTGTACACAGACTCTGTTGATCGGCTCACATTCATAAAAATGAATCAGTCTTGGATCACCAGCTACCAAGCACCTGATGCTGATGTAATCGATTGATTTTTCTATAGATGTGGGATCCCTTGAAGACTGCATATGCTGAGTGACTATCCTATTATGCTGAATGACTATCCTATTCCTCCTCAATCTTCATGATAGCTTCTAAGAATATTTTTGGTTCAGGGCACCACCACCACCACTGCCTAAGGCCCAATTTTTCTGCCCCTGTTTAACAGGGGCGTGTAATTACAATTTTTGATCAAATATTTAACAGCAGGGCTCATTCCTGTGCTCAACAAGAGTATCTGTGAGGCTTTACAGTGTTGTGCCACCACCACCACCACCACCACCACCGACTAAGGCCCAATTTTTCTGCCCCTGTTTAACAGGGGCATGTAATTACAATTCTTGATATAATATTTCACAGCAGGTCCCATTCCAGCGCCCACCAAGAGTAACTGTGAGGGCTTACAGTGTTCTGGTACCACCAACACCTAAGGCCCAAATTTCCGCAGAGTATAAAGGGCATGCCGTATAGTATATACGGGCGGTCCCCTATTTTCAAGGAGGGATACAACCAAATTATGAACAGATTCAACTTAACAACAAACCTACAGTCCCTGTCTTGTTTGTAACCCGGGGACTGCCTGTATACTGCTGTTCAGAGTACACAGGGCCTGGGGTCCCCATGCCTTTTTTCTTTCTTTAATTTGGGTGCGGGGTTCCACCTAATATCCATACAAGACCCAAAGGGCCTGGTAATGGACTGGGGGGTTCCCATGCCGTTTTTCTCACTGATTTTCACCCATATTGCCGGGACCCGACATTACATTACAGCCGCAAGCAGTTTTAAATGACTTTTTTTCCTTTTAGAAATGTAATTTTGTGCAGGGACTGTTCTAAGCACGGGAAACATGGAAACAAGGAATATTTCACTTTTATTGTTTCACTTTAAGCATTATTAAAATCACTGCCCCCGAAAAAATGGCCATTTTTAAAAAAATGTTTGCATTGATACATGTCCCCTGGGGCAGGACCCGGGTCCCCAAACACTTTTTATGACAATAACTTGCATATAAGCCTTTAAAATTAGCACTTTTGATTTTTCATGTTCGAGTCCCATAGACTTTAACGTTGTTCGCGTGTGCGCACAAATGTTTTGCATGTTCTGCCGCGAACCGAACCGGGGGGGTGTTCGGCTCATTCCTAGTGAGAGGGTGTGTAGGGGATTGTCCCTGGCCTCACTAGCTGGAATGAAACCTGTTTAGTCTGCCGAAATCCATTTGGGTAAAAGAGGTAGCAATCTAGTGGCCATAACTTTGGCAATAAGTTTGGCGTTAAGATTTAATAGGGATATGGGGCGGTAGCTGCCACAGAGGGTGGGGTCTTTACCCGGTTTGCGGATGATGGTGATATGGGCAGCCAGAGATTTTTGGTCGGTACCCTGTGGTTTTGGAGATGGAATTGGCATAAGATGTTAATCAGGGTAGGAGAATGTGGCTAAATGTCTTGTAATATAATGCGGTGTAGCCATCCGGGCCAGAGGCTTTACCTGATGGGGTACATTTCAGCGCTGTTTGAAACTCTTCTATTGTGAAGTCAGCCTCCAACTGTTTGAGAGTTTTGTGAGAAAGTCTAGGTAAGTTTGCCTGTTTCAGGTAATATAAAATGCGTGTACGTTTCTTCAATGGAGTGAGGGTATTTGGGGCCCCTTTGATGCTGTATAGATCAGTGTAAAATTCTTTAAACGCTTTGGCTATTTGGGGGGAAGAATGGGCCAATTCTTCCGAGGAGAATTTGACTTTGGAGATGGAGGCGGATTTCTTCGCACCAATGGAATGAGTTGTCTGCCGGGTTTGTCACCCCATTCATAGAATTTTTGGGAGAAAATTTGAAATTTCCTTTTAGTTTGAGAGTCGAGAAGAGCTTTCAGTTCCTCTCTCTTCTGCATCAGGGCTTCTAGGTGGGATTTATGTAGGGACAATTTGTGTTGTTTTATCTAGATCCGCTACTTGTAATATTAATTCATTAAGCTGCTGACCCTGCTCCCTCTGTCTTCTAGCTCCCAGCTCGATAAGTCTACCCCTCATTTTGGCCTTATGAGCCTCCCAGAGTAGGGAGGTATCCTGTTGACCCATTCTCTGAGAAGTACTGTTTCATGGCGGTGGCTAGCAGGGAAGCATCAATGGGATTGGAGAGGAGAGAGTCATTGAGCTTCCAGTTGGTGGTGCGTTTTTGGTAGTGAGGGGATAGCTAGACGGATAGAAACCGGGGCATGGTCGGACAGAGAAGCTGTACCTATTGAGGCTGATTTCAAAAGGGGAAGATGAAAGTGGTCTAAGAAACATAAGAAAATGTTGTCCATTCTGGAATAAGAGTGGTGTGTTTTGGAGTGTAGGGAGTAGTTTCTGTCTTTAGGGTGAAGTGTTGGCCACGCATCAATTAACTGGAGATCATGTAATCTTCTCCTAATGAAGGACAGACGTTTGAATGATATGCAGGATCGACCCTGAGATGTATCCATAATGGGGTCAAGTGGCATATTGATATCACCTGCCAGGATAGTGATTCCCTTCGTAAAAGCTGCTAGTTTGGTCAGAACTTGAGACATGAAAGAGGGTTGATTATGATTCGGGCAGTAAATATTTGCCAATGTGCATTGGGTGTTGCCCATGGAGTCCCTCAGAAGCAGAAACCTACCATGGGTATCCGCCAAAATTTCCTCAAGCTGGAAGGACACGTTTCCGCTAAACCCAATGGCTACTCCTTGGGCTTTATTCTTATCCGAAAGACTGTAGTACCATTTCGGAAATTGAGGTGAGAAGAGCCTAACCAGAGTAGTATGTGTAAGGTGCGTTTCTTGGTGAAAGGCAATGGAGCAAGAAACTTGTTTCAATTCTCTTAGTACTTGGTGTCGTTTGGTAGCGTGGTTCAGGCCCCTAACATTGTGTGAGAGAATATTTAGAGTAGCCATTGTGAGTTTAGAATGTGCATTTTCAGCCTGTGGTGCCATCTATACCAGCAGAAGTTAGGAGAAAGCAAAGTGGGGGGAGAATAGAAAGAAAAAAGTATAGGAGGAGGAGGGTAAGCATGTAAGTAAAACACATTTAGTGATACGAGAAATCCAGTGGGAAACATTTTAGAATCAAGCGGCGTACAGTGGTGTTCCCGTAGGGATCAGGGAGGTCCAGCGACCCCATGTGACCTCAATTTGGGGGTCACCTAGAAACCCGTAGGGGCCACTCGCACTCACCAATTCCAGGAGGAGAAGGAGGGGGCGTAGATTATGCGACAAGAAAAAAACCACACATGGTTTGGGAGCCTTGGGTCCCATCCAGGCCTGGCCATGAAAGTAAACAGTTTAACAGTATGTGTAAACCTCTGGCATTGGGTAAAACAGAGAACAATAAAAAAAAGGAAAAGAAAGTCCATAAACAGTGTAAAATTAGCACAAAAGTGGGTGTCTGATGTCCAAGAAGATTAAGATAACTACGTTCAGCACTTGGCATCAATGTGGTGGAGTTCACATAAAGATGGAGCAAACACTAATGTGACTGCCATTACTGAATGTACAACATGTAAATTAAAAGGAGTTGTGGGAATGGAATCATCTCACCCATTTTTCTGAGAGGATCCCCGAGTGGTGGTACGCTTCTTTTTAAGAGGAGTGTCTCTCCACATGGGATCAAGAGGAGTAGAGAAATCCGGTATCAGATCTTGCCATCCAGGGAGGTCTACCGGGGGAATTCCAATCTCACGGAAGAATGCAGGGAGATCTTCCGGGAACCTCAGGGTGGAGGAACGGCCATTTTTGGTAGCAATGAGGCAGGCAGGTAATCCCCATCTGTAAGTGGCTCCATCCCCTCTCAATTGATCAAGGAGCGGTTTGAGCGATCTACGACGCTCTAGTGTCTCTTTGGAGAGGTCAGGGAATATATTGAGTGTGGTGCCATCAAAGTCAATATTTGGAGTGCCACGTAGCTTGATCATAATGGCATTTTTATCCTCAAAGTAGTGCAAAAGACAGACGACATCCCAGGGCAACTCTGTAGATAAATTACGTGGGCGAAGGGCTCTGTGAACCCGATCAAAACGCAGGGGATCAGTGGCCATTTTCCCCAGGATGGTGTTTAGGATACCGCGAATCGTGGATTCAAGATAGCCATCTTTAGTTGCTTCTGGTAACCCGCGGATGCGTAATTGTTTCTGCGATTTCTGTTCTCTAAATCTTCTAATTTGTACAGAGAAGAGCGGTGGGCAAGTGCAAGCCTCTTAACAGTAATCTGCAGATCTTTAATGGCTGCTGCTTGGGAGTCCTGTCTTTTCTCCGTTTCTTCTACTCTTTCTAGTAGATGCGACATATCCGAGCGTACCGCTGTGATTTCTTTCTTGATTGATTTTTCAAGACTGCGGAACATCCCCGCCATTTCCCTTTTCAGCCCGCTTACCAGTGATGACATCTCGGAGCCAGTGGGTGAGCCTGGGTCCTCCATGACCTCCGATCCGTATGATGAGGTAGGAGAGCTGTCACAAGGCGCCGCTGCGTGCTCGGAGTGGGATCCACAGGTCCTCGAGGCTCTGGCCTGTAAAGGCTGGGCGCTGGGACTGTGTTTCTCCACGCCTAGGAACCGCTTTATGGAGCCCGAGGAGGTGATCAAGATCGCGGAGCCTCTCCCCGAACATTTGCCCGGGTTAGTGCGGGATCTGCGGGCTTTGGCAGGCATTGCCAGAGGTGATCAGGCCTGTGCTGGGACAGAGCTTTGCTCAAACACACGTCCGACCAGCGCCATATGGAAACCACGCCCCAGAAGTTGCCCACTTCTAAGGAACTGGCTTTCATTTTTGCTCGGGAGATCTTTTGCTTACATGGGCTACCCAAGGTGATTGTCTCGGACAGGGGTAGTCAGTTTGTCTACCGGTTCTGGCGACACTTTTGTGCACAGTTGGGAATTCAGCTTGATTTCTCCTCTGCGTATCACCCGCAGTCTAATGGGGCCGCAGAATGAGCCAATCAGTCATTGGAACAATTCCTATATTGCTATATTTCTGAGCATCATAACAACTGGTCAAACCTCTTACCATGGGCGGAGTTTGCTCACAATAGTGCCTTGAATTCTGCTTCCCGATTGTCCCCGTTTATGGCTACTACTACTACAACTATGGTTTCCAACCTTCCATGTTGCCTGACTTATTTGTTCCGCAGAGTATTCCTGCGTTAGAGGAGCATCTCTGTGGTCTTCGTTCCACTCAGGCACAAGTCCAGGAGGCTTTTCCACATGCTAATGATAGGTACAGACTCCATGCTGACCGCAGACGCCTGCCCGTGCCTTCCTACCAGGTTGGGGACAGAGTCTGGCTGTCATCTCACAACCTCCGACTTCATGTTCCCTCTCTGAAGTTCACACCTCGGTTTATTGGGCCTTTCCGTATTCTTCGCAGTTTAACCCAGTGGCTTACATATCAGACCTTCCTTCTAATATGCGTATCTCAAATGTATTTCATGTCTCCTTATTAAAACCTTTGGTCTGCAAGCGCTTTACCACCTCGGTGCCACGTCCTCACCCTGTACAGGTTAAGAGGTTAACAGGTTAAGTTATGAGGAGTATGAAGTACAGTCCATTGTTGACTCCTGTAGGTTCCGTGGGCGTATACAGTACCTGGTGGATTGGAAAGGGTACGGTCCAGAGGAACACTTTTGGGTCTCAGCCTCGGACGTACATGCCCCTGTGCTCCTCTATGATTTCCATAGATGTTTTCACCTCAAGCCTGGTGGTCCTCCAAGGGGGAGGGGTCATTGAGGTGGGGCTACTGCCCTTCCTTCTCTGAGCTGGCCGCTCAGCTGTCGGCTAATTGCCAGCTCCTATCTCTCCACAGTGACTCACTTGTTGATGATCCTGCTCGTCAGTCCTGCCTACCTAGGCCTTCCAGCCCAGATGATCTCTGCCTTCGCCTTGGTCACATCTCTAGAGACGCTCTCCTGTGTTCCTGTTAAAGACTTGTTTGACCAACATTCCTTCTGGCTCCAGATCCTGCTTGCTGTTCTACTACGCTCATCTCTGGTTCCCTGACGTTTTGGCTTGTCCTGAACTCTGGCTATGTTTTGACTATTTTTACTCTGTTTACCTTTTTTTTATTATTATTATTAAACAAGTGAGATTTAACTGTACTTCTGTCTCAGTCTGATTGATGGTTTCTGACGGGGGCATCTAATTCCTAAATGTGAGGGTCTTATTTCTCAATGGGAGTATCTTATTTCTCAATGGGAGGGTCTGTCTTTTCAATGGGAGGGTCTGTTTCCTAAATGGGAGGGTCTGATTTCTCAATGGGAGGGTTTGATTTCTCAGTGGGAGGGTCTCACTTCCCAATGGGAGAATCTGATTCCTGAATGGGAGGGGTCTAATTCCTAAATAGGAGGGTCTGATTTCTTAATGGAAGGGTCTGATTTGTCAATGAGAGAGTCTGATTTGTCAATTGGAGGGTCATATTCTTAAATGGGAGGGTCTAATTCATAAATGGGAGGGTCTGATTTGTCAATGGGAGGGTCTGATTCCTGATTGGGAAGGTCTGGTTTATTATAATCACCCAATGCACTCTCAGTGTGAGAAAGCTGCAGGGTCTCCCTTGGGGGAGTAGCTCACCAAAACTGAAAATTCATTCATAGACTATAACTGTCCGTATTCTGCCTCCCCTGCAGATCTCATGAAGCGTTCGGCACCCAGCCGCATCGTCTTCCTGGCTTCCTTAATGCATAACCAGGGCTATATAGACACCACCAACCTGTATGGGAAGAACCTGGAGAAACAGAAAATTTACGAAACCTACAACTGCACCAAACTCATGAACGTCATCTGTGCCAGAGAGCTCGCTGATAGGCTGAAGACTACTGGTGAGTGACGCCCCTCGTGGGGCAGGCTGGTGACAATGAGGGGGTACTGATAAAGAAATAATTACTTTCCAGGTCACTAGTTTTACTGCTAAATGTCAGGACATTAAACTGTAAAAAAAAATTGATTGAATTAAAATTGATAAAAAAAGTGTAAAAAAATCTATGGGGGTCTTCAGAGACCTTGAGCGACCTTGACTGGACACACAATGGCGGTCTTCAGGGATCTTAAGCGGCCTGGACACACACTGGGGATTTTCAGGGACCTTGACCTTCAGCGACCTTGAGTGGACACATACTGGGGGTCTTTAGCAACCCTTAAGTGACCTTGACATTCAGCTACCTTGAATGGACACACACTGGGGGTCTTCAGGGACCTTAAGTGACCTGGACCTTCAGCAATGTTGAGTGGACACACACTGGGGGTCTTAATGGACCTTAAGCGACCTTGACTTTCAGTTACGTTGAATAGACACACACTTCAGTGACCTTGACCTTCAGTCAGTGGCGGCTGGTGCTTAAAAAACCTTTTTTTTGGGGGGGGGAGCGCAAACAAACTGAAAAATTCTGAAAAATACTTTTAAAAAAATATATCAATTGCAGCCTCACTGTGCCTATCAAATTCAGCGACTTTGCCCATCAAATGCAGCCACTGTGCCCAGCAAATGCAGCCACTGTGCCCAGCAAATGCAGCCACTGTGCCCAGCAAATGCAGCCACTGTGCCATCTTATGCAGCCACTGTGCCCATCATATGCAGCCACTGTGCCCATCATATGCAGCCACTGTGCCCATCATATGCAGCCACTGTGCCCATCATATGCAGCCACTGTGCCCATCAAATGCAGCCACTGTGCTCATCAAATGCAGCCACTGTGCTCATCAAATGCAGCCACTGTGCCCAGCATATGCAGCCACTGTGCCCAGCATATGCAGCCACTGTGCCCACCAAATACAGCCACTGTGCCCACCATATGCAGCCACTGTGCCCATCATGTGCAGCCACTGTGCCCACCAAATACAGCCAATGTGCCCACCAAATACAGTTACTGTGCCCATCATATGCAGCCACTGTGCCCATCATGTGCAGCCAGTGTGCCCACCAAATACAGCCAATGTGCCCATCATATGCAGCCACTGTGCCCACCAAATACAGTCACTGTGCCCACCATATGCAGCCACTGTGCCCACCGACCCTCCCCCCACTCGTGGGGCTCTCGGCTCTGGAAGTACCCCCAATCCCCCCCGCGCATGGCTCTGACAGACCCTCTGGCACTTACCGCCAGGCAGCAGCTCCTCTCCAAGTGCACCAGAGCGGCAGCAACCTCTGCTCCAGCGTGTTTCTCCACCGCTCCTCTTCCTAAGCGCCAGGCATCCAATATGGTGGCTTGGCGCTTTGGCCAATCAGGAAACAGGTCTGACGACCTGCCTCTTGATTGGCGGGGAGGAAGGTTAAGTGTGAAAATAGCGTAAAATAATTTGCTATTGTCACACACTTGGGTGGGATCAGGTCACACTCTCTTTCTCCCTGAGCCCACCCTATTTTGAAGCCTCTGGCTCTAATCAGGTGCTTCAAAAAGTACCACCTCCCCCCATCCCCGCCATAGGAATCCATGTGTCCGGCGTCCTGAAAGGGGCTGGGCGCATGGATGGGGGGGCGGCGCCCCTGTGCCCACAATGCATGGGCCGCCACTGCCTTCAGTGATCTTGAGTGGACACACACTGGGGGACTTCAGTGACCTGGACCTTAAGCTACTTTGAATGGGCCCACACTGGGGGTCTTCAGGGATCTTAAGTGGCCTGGACCTTCAGCAATCTTGAATGGATACACATGAGGAGTCTTCGGGGTCCTTAAGTGACCATAACCTTAAATGAACACACACTGGGGATCTTAGGCGACCTTGACTTTCAGCGACCTTGAGTGGACCCACACTGGGGGTCTTCAGGGACCTTGACTGGACACATACTGGGGTCTTGAGTGACCTTGACATTCAGCTTCCTTGAGTGGACACACACTGGGGGTCTTAGGTGACCTTGGGCACCTCTGGCCTGTTCTGGCATGTTACTGTATCTTTAAGGCTGATGTCACACCACTTGTGACACATTTGAAGGACACACGGGGCAGTAAACCGCCCACCGGCCTGTATGTGCGTCAGGATGAGCAAGGCGTCGCTCTCTCACTGGAAAATTACATTTTGGAGCGTTTTCAGGAGCAAGTGAGCAACCTGGCATCTTTCCTGCGTTCTTCAGTGATCCTGGAAATGGCAAATGCTCGCTGTAACAGGACTGCAAGTGTACCATCAGCCTAAAGGAGGGTGGGGCTTCCTACAGGTGGGGCCACTCTGTACATTGATTTGTATGTGTGTCTCATAGCCGGGAACTCCGATTATTCATCCAGAGGCTCTACATGTACATTGGTTCTGTGTGAACTGGGCAACAAGAAGTGTTCTTTTATTATGGGTGGTAGTAAAATACTACATTATGGCCACTAGATGGAGTTGGGGGGCATAAGGAATACTTATTTTGAGATACAATGTAACAATTCTAGAGAACGCTAGAGGGAATTAGCAAATAAATGTAGCTGTATAGTCATGCCTGTGGCACAAATATGGAGAAAGTAATTTAGAGAATATTCAATAATGATACAAAATATTTATAATTTTAAATGACGATGTGATATGAATTCAGGTGTGACGGTGACCAGCGTTAGTCCCGGCATTGTGATGACGGATGCCATGCGTCACTACAACCTGCTATTCCGAGCCATCTTCAACGTCATCGGAATCTTCTTCTTCAAGGTTGGTGGAGTCTCTCATTTCCATCTTCTATGATATATATATATTTCTGATATGAGGTCCACCCTGTTTTCTGTCTGTCTTGCCCCCTCCATTCCCCATCCCATCTCACCTCCTCCATTCCCCGTCCCATCACACCTCCTCCATTCCCCGTCCCATCTCACCCCCTCTTTCCCCGTCCCATCTCACCTTCTCCATTCCCCGTCCCATCTCACCTTCTCCATTCCCCGTCCCATCTCACCTTCTCCATTCCCCGTCCCATCTCACCTCCTCCATTCCCCGTCCCATCTCACCTCCTGCATTCCCTGTCCCATCTCACCTCCTCCATTCCCCGTCCCGTCTCACCTCCTCCATTCCCCGTCCCGTCTCACCTCCTCCATTCCCCGTCCCGTCTCACCTCCTCCATTCCCCGTCCCGTCTCACCTCCTCCATTCCCCGTCCCGTCTCACCTCCTCCATTCCCCGTCCCGTCTCACCTCCTCCATTCCCCGTCCCGTCTCACCTCCTCCATTCCCCGTCCCGTCTCACCCCCTCCATTCCCCGTCCCGTCTCACCCCCTCCATTCCCCGTCCCGTCTCACCCCCTCCATTCCCCGTCCCGTCTCACCCCCTCCATTCCCCGTCCCGTCTCACCCCCTCCATTCCCCGTCCCGTCTCACCCCCTCCATTCCCCGTCCCGTCTCACCCCCTCCATTCCCCGTCCCGTCTCACCCCCTCCATTCCCCGTCCCGTCTCACCCCCTCCATTCCCCGTCCCGTCTCACCCCCTCCATTCCCCGTCCCGTCTCACCCCCTCCATTCCCCGTCCCGTCTCACCCCCTCCATTCCCCGTCCCGTCTCACCTCCTCTCATCCTCTCCATTCTCCGTCCCGTCTCATCCTGATCTATAATGTCCCCACTCACTCTCCTTTTTCTCCCCCCATGGTAGTCAGCGGAGGAGGGGGCGGCCAGCACCATATTCTGTGCAGTGTCGGAGGAGGCCGAAGGTCTGAATGGGCAGTATGTGGACAGCGACTGTGTGATTGAACTTCCCTCAGAGAAGGCTCGGGATCCGGCTGTCAACAAGAAGCTGTGGGAGGCGAGTGAGGCTGCAACCAACCGGATTGGTGGACCTGGACAATGATGGTGACCGACACAAGCAATCTCATATCTGGAAAAGTCATAACTTAGGGCTAAGCCTGATGGTTACTGTGACCCAGAGGTCAGCATAACCCCCCCCCCATTCACCAGGAAGACTCCTCTGTCCTCCTTACATGAGGACCTGTCTCACCTCAACCATTACAATGATCGTAGGCGCCATCTAGTGGCCATAATACATCAATAAATGCATTATGGCCACTAGATGGCGCTGATGATCACAGGAGACATTCATATTACTCAGAATACAGCTGTGCAGACGTTGGTCACATTCGTGCAGCGAACATTGGAACATTTCATACCCCAACACCCCCCTAATGTGTATAAGAAAAAGATCGAACCCCCGGAGCTCGGGACTCAGGTCACCCACCATGTCTTTTGTTATGGCGATGTGAAATATAGGGGGCATTAGTGATTGCCAATTAAACGCACCCAATAAGCAAACTGTAGAGAGTATAGATCATGTGCTTAAATAAATATAAAATATAATATAAATTGAAATATTTAAAACAATTTTTATTAACTTCATGAACATATAAACTACCAATTCATAAAATATGTCATCCAGACAAATACGAGCGAAAAATGTGAACAACAATAATTAAAAATATATGCGATGTCAAGTCCTTTCCGATTATACATCAACACAGTTAGCGTGTATGCTAAACCCTCACTACCCGGAAGCTCCGTTTTGACGCGTTTCGTCCCAATGACGTATTCAGGAAGCAGACTGCAATAAATTAGCTACACTATGAGAAACCTTACTTTTTCTGGGTCAATCCGGTATATGTGAGAGATGCACGGGAGGAGGATCTTATATCAACTAGAGCTGGCTCTAACTTATCTTTTCATGTGACACTGAAGAAATGACTCTTTGCTACAATGTAAAGTAGTGAGTGTACAGCTTTTATAACAGTGTAATTTTGCTGTCCCCTCAAAATAACTCAACACACAGCCATTAATGTCTAAACCACTGGCAACAAAAGTCAGTACACCCCTAAGGGAAAATCTCCAAATTGGGCCCAATTAGTCATTTTCCTTCCCCGGTGTCATGTGACTCGTTAGTGTTACAAGGTCTCAGGTGTGAATGGGGAGCAGGTGTGTTAAATTTGGTGTTATCACTCTCACTCTCTCATACTGGTCACTGGAAGTTCAACATGGCACCTCGTGGCAAAGAACTCTCTGAGGATCTGAAAAAAAAGAATTGTTGCTCTACATAAAAATGGCCTAGGCCAGTGATGGTGAACCTTGGTACCCCAGATGTTTTGGAACTACATTTCCCATGATGCTCGTGCACTCTGCAGTGTAGTTGAGCATCATGGGAAATGTAGTTCCAAAACAACTGGGGTGCCAAGGTTCGCCATCACTGGCCTAAGTTATAAGAAGTTTGCCAAGACCCTGAAACTGAGCTGCAGCACGGTGGCCAAGACCATACAGCGGTATAACAGGACAGGTTCCACTCAGAACAGGCCTCCCCATGGTCCACCAAAGAGGTTGAGTGCTCAGCGCCATATCCAGAGGTTGTCTTTGGGAAATAGATGTATGAGTGCTGCCAGCATTGCTGCAGAGGTTGTAGGGGTGGGGGGTCAGCCTGTCAGTGCTCAGACCATACGCCGCACACTGCATCAAATTGGTCTGCATGGCTGTCGTCCCAGAAGGAAGCCTCTTCTAAAGATGATGCACAAGAAAGTCCACAAACGGTTTGCTGAAGACAAGCAGACTAAGGACATGGATTACTGGAACCATGTCCTGTGGTCTGATGAGACCAAGATAAACGTATTTGGTTCAGATGGTGACAAGCGTGTGTGGGGGCAACCAGGTGAGGAGGACAAAGACAAGTGTGTCTTGCCTACAGTCAAGCATGGTGGTGGGGGTGTCATGGTCTGGGGCTGCATGAGTGCTGCCGGCACTGGGGGGCTACAGATCATTGAGGGAACCATGAATGCCAACATGTACTGTGACATACTGAAGCAGATCATGATCCCCTCCCTTCAGAGACTGGACCGCAGGGCAGTATTCTAACATAACGACCCCAAACACACCTCCAAGACCACCACTGCCTTGCTAAAGAAGCTGAGGGTAAAGGTGATGGACTGGCCAAGCATGTCTCCAGACCTAAACCCTATTGATCATCTGTGGGACATCCTCAAACGGAAGGTGGAGGAGCGCAAGGTCTCTAACATCCACCAGCTCTGTGATGTCATCATGGAGGAGGGGAAGAGGACTCCAGTGGCAACCTGTGAAGCTCTGGTGACCTCCATGCCCAAGAGGGTTAAGGCAGTGCTGGAAAATAATGGTGGCCACACAAAATATTGACACTTTGGGCCCAATTTGGAGATTTTCACTTAGGGGTGTACTGACTTTTGTTGCCAGCGGTTTAGACATTAATGGCTGTGTGAGTTATTTTGAGGGGACAGCAAATTTACACTGTTATACAAGCCAGACATCCCAACCTGCAGAAACTCATTTCAGGGAGGTGGCGCTTCGCGCCCGCAAATGCCCCCCGCGGCAAAATTTTATTTAAATCACTTTTTTCAATATTTTTTCGCATTGCTTCTGGGGAAAGGGGTGGGTGGTATGTGGACGGTGTCAGTATTTTTTAAAATTTTTAATAATTGATTTTTTTTACAATTTAATTTGCTTTTAATTTTTTTCACAATGCTTTTTGGGGGGAGGGGGTTGGGGCAGTGGACAGTGTTGGTAGGTCAGGGGAGAGTGATGTCAGTAGTTTTTTTATTTTATTTTTTTACACTTTTTCATTTTTTTAGAATAATAAAAAAAAAAATTTAATATTATTTGGGGGGCTTTGGTGAGATGTTGGTGGTCTAAACAGACCCCTGACATCTCCCCTTTGAGACAGACAAAGGGACTGAGGACACAGATTCCCCAGTCCCTTTCTCGGCACTAAAGATGAATGAACAGGAGACAGAGGCTCCTCTCCATTCATAAACTGAGCAGAGGAAACAGTTTCCTCTGCTCATTTATCACAGGACACAGGAGGGATCTCACTCACTGTGTCCATTAACTAGTTCCCCCCACAGCCAGCAGGAGAGGAGGGGAGCCGACTGCGGGGAATGAGGGGGGCCAGAGGAGAACAAGGGGGGCGCGGAGAAGGACATTGATGGGGCCGGAGAAGAACGAGGTGCGGAAAAGGACATGGAGGGGGTCGGAGGAGAATGGGGTGGAGAAGGACATGAAGGGGGCCGGAGGAGAACGGGGGTGGAGAAGGACATGGAGGGGGGCGGAGAAGGACATGGAGGGGGCCGGAGGAGAATGGGGGCGGAGAAGGACATGGAGGGGGCCAGAGGGGAACAGGGATGGAGGGGGCCGGAGGAGAACGGGGGCAGAGAAGGACATGGAGGGGGCCGGAGGAGAACGGGGGCAGAGAAGGACATGGAGGGGGCCAGGGGAGAACGGGGGCAGAGAAGAACATGGAGGGGGCCGGAGGAGAACGGGGGCGGAGAAGGACATGGAGGGGGCCGGAGGAGAACGGGGGCGGAGAAGAACATGGAGGGGACCGGAGGAGAACGGGGCCGGAGAAGGACATGGAGGGGGCCGGAGGAGAACGGGGGCGGAGAAGGACATGGAGGGGGCCGGAGGAGAACGGGGGCGGAGAAGGACATGGAGGGGGCCGGAGGAGAACGGGGGCGGAGAAGAACATGGAGGGGACCGGAGGAGAACGGGGCCAGAGAAGGACATGGAGGGGGCCGGAGGAGAACGGGGGTGGAGAAGCACATGGAGGGGGCCGGAGGAGAACGGGGTGGAGAAGGACATGGAGGGGGCCGGAGTAGAACGGGGGCAGAGAAGGACATGGAGGGGGTCGGAGGAGAACGGGGGTGCAGAAAAGGACATTGAGGGGGCCGGAGGAAAATGGGGTGGAGAAGGACATGGAGGGGGCCGGAGGAGAACGGGGCAGAGAAGGACATGGAGGGGGTCGGAGGAGAACGGGGCGGAGAAGAACATGGAGGGGGCCTGAGGAGAACGGGGATGGAGAAGGACATGGAGGGGGCCGGAGGAGAACGGGGGTGGAGAAGGACATGGAGGGGGCCGGAGGAGAACGGGGGTGGAAAAGGACATGGAGGGGGCCAGAGCAGAGGAGAATGGGGGCGGAGAAGGACATGGAGGGGGCCAGAATAGAACGGGATGGAGAAGGACATGGAGGGGGCCGGAGGAGAACGGGGTTGGAGAAGGACATGGGGGGGGCTGGAGGAAAATGGGGGCGGAGAAGGACATGAAGGGGGCCGGAGGAGAACGGGAGCGGAGAAGGACATGGAGGGGGCCGGAGGAGAACGGGGCGGAGAAGGACATGGAGGGGGCCGGAGGAGAACGGGGGCGGAGAAGGACATGGATGGGACCGGAGGAGAACGAGGGCGGAGAAGGACATGGAGGGGGCCGGAGGAGAACGGGGGCGGAGAAGAACATGGAGGGGACCGGAGGAGAACGGGGCCAGAGAAGGACATGGAGGGGGCCAGAGGAGAACGGGGGCAGAGAAGGACATGGAGGGGGCCAGAGGAGAACGGGGGCAGAGAAGGACATGGAGGGGGCTGGAGGAGAACGGGGCAGAGAAGGACATGGAGGGGGCCAGAGGAGAACGGGGGCAGAGAAGGACATGGAGGGGGCCGGAGGAGAACGGGGGCAGAGAAGGACATGGAGGGGGCCGGAGGAGAACGGGGGTGGAGAAGGACATGGAGGGGGCCGGAGGAGAACGGGGGCGGAGAAGGACATGGAGGGGGCTGGAGGAGAACGGGGGCGGAGAAGGACATGGAGGGGGCTGGAGGAGAACAGGGGCGGAGAAGGACATGGAGGGGGCCAGAGGAGAACGGGGCGGAGAAGGACATGAAGGGGGCCGGAGGAGAACGGGGGTGGAAAAGGACATGGAGGGGGCCAGAGCAGAGGAGAATGGGGGCGGAGAAGGACATGGAGGGGGCCAGAATAGAACGGGATGGAGAAGGACATGGAGGGGGCCGGAGGAGAACGGGGTTGGAGAAGGACATGGGGGGGGCTGGAGGAAAATGGGGGCGGAGAAGGACATGAAGGGGGCCGGAGGAGAACGGGAGCGGAGAAGGACATGGAGGGGGCCGGAGGAGAACGGGGCGGAGAAGGACATGGAGGGGGCCGGAGGAGAACGGGGGCGGAGAAGGACATGGATGGGACCGGAGGAGAACGAGGGCGGAGAAGGACATGGAGGGGGCCGGAGGAGAACGGGGGCGGAGAAGAACATGGAGGGGACCGGAGGAGAACGGGGCCAGAGAAGGACATGGAGGGGGCCGGAGGAGAACGGGGGCGGAGAAGGACATGGAGGGGGCCGGAGGAGAACGGGGGCGGAGAAGAACATGGAGGGGACCGGAGGAGAACGGGGGTGGAGAAGGACATGGAGGGGGCCGGAGGAGAACGGGGGTGGAGAAGGACATGGATGGGGCCGGAGGAGAACGGGGGTGGAGAAGGACATGGAGGGGGCCGGAGGAGAACGGGGGTGGAGAAGGACATGGAGGGGGCTGGAGGAGAACGGGAGCGGAGAAGGACATGGAGGGGGCTGGAGGAGCACGGGGGTGGAGAAGGACATGGAGGGGGCCAGAGGAGAACGGGGGTGGAGAAGGACATGGAGGGGGCCAGAGGAGAACGGGGGCGGAGAAGGATCCGTATCTGTATGGAGCCTTACTGGCTTGACCAGGCGTTACAAAAAGCTTGATGAGATAGGCCTCTCTGTGTCCATGCCGAAAAAGCTACGTACTGCCCGCAGCAAAAAAAGAATAAGCGCAGGGCTAGCATGATAAGGGTTTACAGGGGAATCCGGTAAGCCAGGGGTTAAGTATAAGGAGGTCATTGGTCGGCCAGCAGGGAGGGAGTGTCCGCAGGGGTCAGTCTCAGGATATACACAGAGATGGATATCTGGGGTGGAGGTCAGACACGAGGAGGAGGAGATTTCCTGCCCACCCTACATCGGTATGGTTCGTCATGTGTATGTTTTTTCAGGCCAGTGCGGTTGGGTTCTTTGGAGGCATTTTAAAATAACCTGCTGTGATGATGTTATTAGGGACCCATCTAAGGTATGGAGTCCCTGGTGAAATGCCAGTTATGGTGGAATCCATTGGGAAATACAATGGTGGTATCTGCAGAACGTGGTTCGTCCTCCGAGCCGGTGTGATGCGGCTGTGGACCGTGGTAGTTGGATGCAGATATGAAGTGATCATTTGATATTTGGTGCCTCCAGGGATCGACAACCTTAATTTGATGGGTATTGTAGTATTTTGTTTGCCTTTATTAAGGAATGTTTGTTACATTTGTTACTATTTATTAAAGGGGCCAAAATGGACAATTTTACTCCAACAATTTGAGTCCTGTTTTTTTTTTCTGGTATGTTTAGTTGGGGTAAGAGGGGAGGTGTTGGTAGCGGTTGGTAATTACAAAACTATAGGATTACATCCGGGGTACTGTTATCATGTCGTGCTGATGCTCGTCAGGCACTAGTCCATGGCTATCAAACTATAATGGACATTTTGTTTGGAAATTTCAGCTGGCTGTGAAGAAAGGCGTCAGCTTTATTGTCACTCTGATGTACCAATAAACGACACTTCAAGGATTGCCGGCTCTCCTTATTACGACTGAAGAAGAAAGGTCAGAGTGCCGTAATATGGCGGAAGGACTGTTTGATCAGAGGGGGGCAAAGTTGAGACCGGGGATTTTTTCAGAATTCTGGAACGCTGTTTTACAACGGCAGCAGAAAAACTTTGCAGTCCGTTCAACTCAACCTAAATTCAGCTAATTGGCGTTTCTGAAATCGTTAAAAGATTTTATTCATGAACAACGTACTAAATTTGATGCATTTGAAAAAGCCGGCAAGCGTCTCACAGATACTGAGGAATCTACTTTGCAACATCGTCAACTTTAACGCTGGAATGTCTGTCGGCAGCCACTTGTCTTTGGACACAGTGGTGTAGTGGTTAGCACAGTGGTGTAGTGGTTAGCACTCTCACCCAGATTCACTGGTTTAAACCATAACCACGACACTACCTTGCCTGGAGTTTGCATGTTCTCCCTGTGCCTGCGTGGGTTTCCTCCGGGTACTCTGGTTTCCTCCCACACTACAAAGACATGCCGGAAGGTTTATTGGCTTCTGTCCAAAACTGGCACTAGTATATGAATGTGGGTTAGGGACCTTGGATTGTAGGGTGCGATGTATGTGTGGAGCGTTGCGTAAATTGATGGTGCTATATGGGTAACTTAAATAAATAATAATATAATAGATGAGCATCTTAATGAGACACAATGTACAGGGATAGGGACAATTGTAGACACGCCCCTCTCACTCACTCAGAATGGACTGGTGTCTTCGTTCAACCTTGCTAACTATGTAACAGTGAAGAAGCACACTTAACACCCAAGGAGACCTTTTACCTTAAGGCCTTTCTCCCATGTGTTGACAAACTGCAGTCCCCGCTGAAATCTCTGGGGCATCATTCTCTGCAAAGTATAGTTTTAAAGTGTTTTCTAACTCTGTCCAACTTGCGAGATCCTTCAAGAGGAAGCCATTAAGTCGCACTGTTTGACCTTGGAAGGTTCTAGTATGAGTTTCAAAAGGATCGGAGCATGGTCTGACCATGAGATATGGGGAGGATGTCCACTTTAACAAGTGCCCGCAGTCTAGTCGCGCGTGCCTGCGAAAGGGGTGAGAGTAATGGGAGTATTGACGCTCTGTTGGGTGATCTACACGCCATGCGTCAAACAGGGCAAATTTGCGAGTGACCTGACGAAATTGTTGGGATTGTCTGGAGAGGCGTGGAGAGGAGATTTTTTTGGGTTAGGGATGTTCTATCTAAAGTAGAGGAGAACGGGAGGTTGAAGTCCCCTCCCAAAACTAAGAAGGAGTGTGTGGTTGTGAATAGGCGGCTGTACACCCTAGTCACAAGGGGCATCTGATTCACATTTGGTGCATAAAAAATCGCAGAAAGTTATTTCAGATTGTAGCCACTAAGCATCAAAAACCAACCTTGGGGGTGAGAGTAGGAGGATGTGGGTGTGAATGGGGACCCTTTTTTTATCAAGATAGCCACCCCTGCTTTCTTTTTAATGTTAGAGGCTAAGAACCCCATGGGAAAAAATGCCAGAGTGCCTGTTTTGTTAAAGCGTGTTTCTTGTACAAATATTACCTCTGTCAGGGCTGGGCTCAGTCCTTCTTTCTCTGAGCTGGCCGCTCAGCTGTCAGCTAATTGCTAGCTCCTTTCTCTCCACAGTGACTCAGCTGTTGATGATATCCTGCTCGCCAGTCCTGCCTACTTAAGCTGTCCAGCCCTGATGATCTCTGCCTTCGCCTTGGTCACATCTCTAGAGACGCTCTCCTGTGTTCCTGTTAAAGACTTGCTTGGCTGACATTCCTTCTGGCTCCAGATCCTGCTTGCTCTTCTACTACGCTCATCTCTGGCTCCCTGACGTTTTGGCTTGTCTGACTATCCGTTCCGGTTCTTGAACTCTGGCTATGTTTTGACTACGTTTACTCTGTTTACCTTTTTTTTATTATTATTAAACAAGTGTGAGTTAACTGTACTTCTGTCTCTGTCTGATTCATGGTTTCTGACAACCTCTGCTCCAGAATCTCTGAAGCTCCTCAGTGCTAACTGCCTTCTAAAATTCGAGTTAAGACCGTTAACATTATGCGAGTAGACCTGTACCATGTTGAGGGTGGGGTGTGAGCAGGTGGTGTTGTGAGTACGTATGTTGGGGTGTTGTATACTTATCCGAACCCAAAGGTCCAGGAAGACAAGACTTGAGACTGGAAATGATGACCATCGCACATGGAGAGAGACTGGAGCCCAGGAGAGAAGAGCCGTAAGAGAGAAGAAAGGAGAAAATACAAAAACATGTAAAGACAATTCACAATTCTCAGAACAGGTAATGAAGATCTATCAATAAACCAATAGTTCCGTGTTACCGCCATCGTCCAACAGGGGTGAGGGGGGTAAGTGATGATTAGGAAGGAACTTTAAATCACTAAACAAGTTAGGGGGGTAATGTCAGATACCGAACTTCAACTGATACTTATGATTTGGGACCTGCTAAAGAACAAAGCAGTTAAAAGCTAAATTTAATCAAGCGGGCAATACTACACATGCGTAATGTAAGGCGCCGTCGTGGGTTCATCTGCAGCCAGGCCGAGCGCCAGAGGAGCTGCTTCCCTGACGAGATGGCCCAGATGCCGGCGAGCCCGCCGAAGGACAGACCATCCAGGAGGGACGAAGGCCACCTGGGGAGAAAAGTTAAATTAGTCAATGCAAATATGAACTTCAACTTCAGATAACTGTGCCGTTGTTTGGGATTCTTATGGGGGGAGTCAGGGGGTCATCCCCTCCTCTTTACAGGAACCCTTTGCCAGCCGGTCGATGGGGGAGGAGGAGGAGGGGGGGTCATGATCCAACCCGGGAAGTCTGGGATGGGGTTGTTGAGTCTCACAAAAGAAACTAATGTCCTCAGGTACTCGAAGTGTCGCCGTCTTCCCGGCATGTGTAGCCATCAGGCTGAAGGGCTATCCCCAACTGTAGGTGATGGTGTTGTCCTGCAGGGAGTGAAGGGGCGGTTGAAGTAGCCTACGTTTCTGAAGGGTGATCCAGGATAAATCAGGAAAGAGTCGGATTGGAGTGCTGTCCATAAGGATAGGTTTAATCACCTGATGTCATCTTTTAAAGCACTCTGTAGATTACATCTCTAGGTTTGGATGCTTGGTCTTTAGGCTTCAAAGCTCTATGGGCCCTGTCCACAGGGCCGATCCCAGACGGGGTGCACAGGGTGCAGTGCACCCCAGCGCCAGAGAGGTGGGGGCGCTGAAGCGCCAGAGTGCTCCCTTCCCTCCATCGCCTCCTCTCGTTTGTGTCCTGTTGCGGCGTCTCTCCGCTGGTGTTCTCAGAAGAAAGCGCCGCTGTATTCACTGCTCAAGCCCCTCCCTCCTTCAGCCAGCCGAAGATGAGAAGGGAGGCAGAGCGGCTGGTCTCTGTGTGGAGCGAGACCAGCCGTACAGTGAGCGATGTCGCGCGGGGGGAGCGGAGCGCTCCGTGCTGTGCTGACACATTCTCCTCCTCTCTGTGTCTCTCACTCTTGCTGCCTGCTGTGTACTCTTCTGTTCTCCACCCGGGCGGCGCGGCTGCACACTGTCCTCTCCTCTCCAGCTGCCGCCCGGCAGTCTCTGACCATCTCCTGTACTATGTCTGCAGTCTCTGATCATCTCCTGTACTATGTCTGCAGTCTCTGATCATCTCCTGTACTATGTCTGCAGTCTCTGATCATCTCCTGTACTATATCTGCAGTCTCTGATCATCTCCTGTACTATGTCTGCAGTCTCTGATCATCTCCTGTATTATGTCTGCAGTCTCTGACCATCTCCTGTATTATGTCTGCAGTCTCTGATCATCTCCTGTACTATGTCTGCAGTCTCTGATCATCTCCTGTACTATGTCTGCAGTCTCTGATCATCTCCTGTACTATATCTGCAGTCTCTGACCATCTCCTGTATTATGTCTGCAGTCTCTGATCATCTCCTGTACTATGTCCGCAGTCTCTGATCATCTCCTGTATTATGTCTGCAGTCTCTGACCATCTCCTGTACTATGTCTGCAGTCACTGATCATCTCCTGTATTATGTCTGCAGTCTCTGATCATCTCTTATATCCTGTCTGCAGTCTCTGATCATCTCCTGTAGTATGTCTGCAGTCTCTGACCATCTCCTGTACTATGTCTGCAGTCTCTAATCATCTCCTGTATTATGTCTGCAGTCTCTGATCATCTCCTGTATTATGTCTGCAGTCTCTGATCATCTCCTGTACCAGGTCTGCAGTCTCTGATCATCACCTGTACTATGTCTGCAGTCTCTGATCATCTCCTGTACCAGGTCTGCAGTCTCTGATCATCTCCTGTACTATGTCTGCAGTCTCTGATCATCTCCTGTACTATGTCTGCAGTCTCTGATCATCTCCTGTACTATGTCTGCAGTCTCTGATCATCTCCTGTATTATGTCTGCAGTCTCTGATCATCTCCTGTACTATGTCTGCAGTCTTTGATCATCTCCTGTACTATGTCTGCAGTCTCTGATCATCTCCTGTATTATGTCTGCAGTCTCTGATCATCTCCTGTACTATGTCTGCAGTCTCTGATCATCTCCTGTATTATGTCTGCAGTCTCTGATCATCCCCTGTATTATGTCTGCAGTCTCTGATCATCTCCTGTACTATGTCTGCAGTCTTTGATCATCTCCTGTACTATGTCTGCAGTCTCTGACCATCTTCTGTAATATGTCTGGGGGCTCTTTCTAACAGACTCTCTAACGGAAGCCCTCTCTGTGCGCATCAGAGAGACTCCCCTCCAGGTCTCATTAGTGTACTCTCTTCCTGTATTTTCTTTATTAAAAGATCACAGGAGGATCCCAGGGTAACAAAGACTTCTTAGGGGAGCATCTCTGTGTTTGAGTCCTTGCCATAGAAACATTTGTAAAGGGGAGGAGTTGGTAGGATGACCACGCCCATGTGGGGGCGCCAGAAATATTTCTGCACCCAGGCGCCGGTGACCCTAGGATCGGCCCTGCCTGTCCATTTCGATGTGTGTTGAAGGAGGAACTCCCGGCAAGTTGTTGAAGATTGTTTGGAGGACCAATTGCAGATCCTCCTGGCCAGAGGACTCCGGGAGGCCCCAGGTCCTGATATTGTTGCGGCGGTTGTGATTGTCCAAGTCTTCCAAGTGCCGTTGCATGTCACAGAGCATAAAGCATTTGTCTGTCTGTTGGGATTGGACTTGATGGACAGTGAGCTTAGTGGCTTGAAGGTCCTTATATAGGTCTTCCACCTGAGTGGCCAGCTCATGGAAGACCATTTGCAGAGCTTTGATCTCACTATGACAGGCTTCTTTGACCTCAGAGATCAACAGCTTAAAGTCATCTTTATTTGGTAGTGAGTGCAGTTGTTCCCGCCAGGAGACCAGTTCATCCGCTGTAAGAATGCATGGTATTCTGGGCAGAGCCTGATGATGTGCTGGAGCCTGTGAGGGCGAGGACTACGGTTCAAACCATTCTGTCTGGTCCTCCATCTTTATTGGTGGTGCTGGACACAGATGGGGGACAGGCGGGGGAGCAGGGGAAGGCAGGAGCTCTGGGCCGACCGCGGTTAAGCAGGTGGTGCTGGGTTCAAAGAAGCGAAGCGGTCTCTGTGGCTTTGATAAGCCTGGGGCTGAAGGGGGGGTCTGGGTTGTAGGAGAGATAGGCCACAGCCGCGGTAGGGATTGTGAGCAGCCCGATTGGGATGTAGGGGGGAGTCCCCAGCGTTGGAAGGCCAGTGGGGTGCCCCGAAAGGAGAGTGAGTCGAGTCCATGGCCATTAGAGGGTGAGGGGACAGGAGAGGGACTCACCCACGGTGTTGTGGGAAGTGTTCCTATGTCCTGCCAGCAAGATGGCGGCTTTTGTTCCCCCTGGAGTGGTGAAGATGGGCCATGCAGAGCTGGCAGGTTTAATGTACATATGGCGGGTCTGCTGTGGGTTGCCATACCGCTCGAGATAGTGTCCATGGGACCTGCTGTAGCCACCCGCATCATTCCCAGAACCTCTGGAGGAGGAGTGGAAGATGGCTGTGTGGCGCACTGTGGCGCCATGTTGTCCGTCTCCCGCATGGTGGATCCCAAGAGCGAGGAGAAGTAGGACTGCATTGTGGTACCTTGTGGGTTAAGGTGTCCCCAGATTCCCCCCATTTCTGTGATCTGTTGGCTCTATTTCTGCCCATCGGTGTGAAGCTGTGTCACTGTTAGAAGCTTTGCTGGAGCAGGTCCGTGGAGAGCAGGGAGATCACACGTCCATCACGCTCAGCGTCCGGCCACTCCCCTGTTTGGATTCTTTATAAACTTTCAAGTGATGGACTTTGATTCCATTAAAATTGCAGCAGAAAAGTTGTCCGCTTTCTACAAGCATGATCTGGGCACAACCTTTGGTGACAAGCTAATTCAGTTTTAGTCATGACTAAAGGATTCGTCAAGCTGGGTCCTTACCATTAAAAATAAAGACACAAACTGAGTAACATTGGTTTTATACTGCCACAGCAGCCAATTTTTTATTAACCAAAGAATAAAACAACATCACGTAAAAACATACCAATAAGTACAAATTCCACAATGTAATGCCCAGCAAAGAGGTCTTTGGGTGTCCTTAAGGCACAATTTTAACTGGAATGGTCCATATCCTTAGCTGCGCCCCAACCGGCTTGAAGACGTTCCGACATTACACATACTTCCATATTCCCCTCCCCCAGGGGACGTAGCTCCTGGGAGAACCACCACTAACCAATTGGAAGAGCCATACCTTAGATGGGCCCCACTAATCCCGTAACCATGTAATTACTCACTGACCCCCCCCAAAGACCCCTTGACCCGCCAACTGCTGTGACAAAACTAAGCAATATACACCATTCAGTAAATTATAATTATATCCATTTTTATTTATTTATTTTTATTTATTTATTTATTATGTTTTTATTTATTTAGCTTTTAAAAAAAAAAAAAAAAACTCAATCAACACTTGAGACACAAATACCACCACTACCTGTCCACTGGGGTAACCCCTAACACTAGGGCGGGAGGGTGGGAAGTTGCCACTTCTCCTGACTCCTTGAAACAACCTCTCCGTAAGACCCTCTTCTCTGAACCCTGCCCCTTTCAACATCTGCCTCCAATCAGGTAAGATCTCCACCCCTACCCACCACACTGACCTAGCTGACCGTTCCCTGACCCTGTTCCTCCCATAGTCATGCAGCCCATCCATTTTCTCCTCCAGGTCTCACTTTAATATCTTTGTTTCTCGATTAAATAAAACCCAGTTGACTGCAGCACAGAGCCATTTATGTACAGTACCGTTCTTGACAAGGATGTACAAGATACCTTTCCCAACACAGAAATTGCTTTAAAAGGATATCTCACTTTAATGGTCACTAACTGTTCAGGTGAACGATCTTTTTCAAAGATGAAATGCATCAAAAAATCTACAACGCACAACCATGAGCCCAAGTCTTCTCACCAAACTGTCTATAATGTCTGCTGAATCAGATTGACTTCGCAGTCTTGACTTCACCAACATTACAAAGACATTTACTGCTCAAAAAGCACGTAGACGGGTGGTATAAATCGCTTCTCGGCCTTTTGGCTAAGATCAAGTGTCTTGGTTGAAGGGTTTGACGGAAGGCACCAGTCCTGCTCGGCCTGGGGGTGTTTCATTAATTGGTACATCCCCTGCTGCTATTGGGTTAGGACGCTGCTGGAAGTCTTACGAGAGGGCGATTGGTGGGTCGTAGCCCCACAGGTGCAGTAGGCTGGTGAGAGGGCTTTCCGGGGGCCCCCTTTGGGGGGGTGCCCTTGGAGTTCATTTGTTGGGTTTTACAGTGAAGCTGGAATTTTAAGGAAGAAGTGAACCTAGGTTCGATCGTAGTGGATGTCCTGCTGGACTTCCTAGGTGTACGGGTAAGAGATAATGTGTGTCTGCAGGACTTTCCTCAGCAACGCATTTAGGATGTGACGTTTGTTTCAACCGAGGTTTGCTGGAATACGTACGAGAATGCAAGGCAAGCAGCGGGTGAGGAGGTGATGAAGAGATTGGAGGTAACACTATCATTTATGCAGGAAGAAAAAGTTCTCACTGTGCCTATGTACAATCCTTTTACGGGCTTTAGTTTGGTGAGGGCGTTCCTGCAATCCTATTGTGAGGAGCTGAGAGGGAGTGATGAAGAAGTTCGAGATCTGGTCAGGAAAGTATACATTTTTTGGGAGATTCCAGATAGACCTGAGTTGTGTGGGTGGAGTGAGGAGGCCCCCTGCGGTATTTACCATCGGAGGATAGAGAGGGTTTTTTGTTCTATTCAGGACAGCCAAGTTATTGCAGAAAATGCTTTGTTGATGGGCCCACAAGCAATGACTGTGATCAAAGAGCAAAATGCAGATCCTGCGCAGGAAGAAGGGTCATTTTTGTAAAGACTGTAAGGAACTGAGGCAGGGTGACATCTGCAAAGAACCAGGGCATCTGGCTAAACAATGCGATCAATATTTCTCGGCAAGAAGATGGGTGGCGTTGGAAGAGAGGGCGGCTAAGCAGTTGGAAAAGGGCTTTCGGAGCAGAGTACAGCAGAGGCCCAAGATGGCGGGGGAGGAGGATGGCACGGGACCCGCTGATGTAGACTTGGCTGTCCCCCCCCCCCCCCCGGGTCACAGCTGATCAGGCTGTGCCTGTGGAGCGGTTTGCGGTGGCTGATGGAGTTGGAGGTGCCAGCGTGGCCATTGGAGGTGCAGTGGCGGGCGGCGGTACCGGCTCCGGAGGCTCGACGGTTGTTGCAGGTGAAGATGGTGGCATGGCAGCTGGTGTGGCATCCTGTAGCCCGAGTATGGAAGAAGACAAGCAGTTTTGTGACACCCCGTCTGTAGGGGAGAATACAGCCCAGGAGGCGGAGCGCAGGTTGACTGGTGTGACAAGCCCCGGAGGGTTGTCGGTCCTCATGAGTGGACTATCTTCGGGGGGAGGAAGATAAGGATGAAGGTGAGGACAATGCTGGAGGTGGACAGTGAAGCCAGTTTGCCATGTGAACAGCCCCATGTCGTTTCTTTGAAAATGCCTATGATAGCTACCGGGTCATCATGTAAGAGGGCACGAGTTGAGGGTACGGGGGGGATGAAGGGGGAGGTGCCCTTTTGATGGAGATTCTGAGGTAGAATCCGCCAGTTCTCCGTCGTTCCAAGAGAAGGCAGCAGAGCCAAGCAGGGGTGCAGAGTCTGAGTTCTGGATGAGTCGAGGCTGAATCCTTGAGTTGATCGTTACGGCTAATGTCCTGATTAAATATATCCTTATGATGGCGCTCATTGTGGGCATGATCAATGTAAGGAGCATTTGTTCTAAGTGGAGGAGGGCGGTGGTATTGGAGGAGCTGAGTAATGTTAAGGATGACCTGATTTGCGTTCAAGAGTGTGGTGCGGAGGGAGCGGTAAAGGAGGAACGGAAACATGGGATGTCCTTGTGGGCTCCGAGATGTGATTTGTAGAGTGAAGGTGTGGCGATTCTAGTTAAAGATTCCTATGGTGCAATGTGTGCCTCGCACGAGGTGGTAGCACCTGGGAGGATGCAAGTGGCAGTGTTTGAAATACCTGGTAAAGAAGGTGCGGGTGACAAACTGCTATGCGCCTGCAGACAAGAATGAGAGGTGTGTGTTCCTAAATACCTTAAGGCGGCACTTACCTGGTAGAATTCCCACAATATTGGCAGGTGACTTTAACCACTTGCCACCCGACATATAGAAAAATGGCGGCGGCAGTGTGGTTTCAACATCCTGACCGGACGCCATATGACGTCTTCAGGATATCAAGCCGCATCGCGGCGATCGTTGTTGCTGGGTGTCAGTCTGACACCCCGCAACTCCGATCTAGGTAAAGAGTTTCCATCAGAGACAGAGTCCAATCGCAGCTGATCACGATGTAAACAGGAAGAGCCGATGATCGGCTTTTACTCACTCGCATTTGTCAGCAGCGAGTAGAGGAGAGCCAATCAGCTGCCCCTCTGATGGGGGGGGGTCTGTGCTGATCGATTATCAGCACAGCCCCCCCCCCCGAGGATGCCCACACTGGACCACCAGGGATGCCACCAGACCACCAGGGATGCCACCCTAGACCACCAGGGATGCCAATCAGTGCCCACAATGGGCATCACTGATTGGCAGGCATTATTGTTTGGCACTGATTGGCATCCATCAGTACAATACATTACAGTACATCAGTGCCATCTATCAGTGCCCATCCATGCCCATCCGTGCCACCTATCAGTGCCCATCAGTGCTCACCAGTGCCGCCTATCAGTGCCGCATATTAGTGCCCATCGTCAGTGCCCATCAGTGCTGCCTTATCAGTGCCCATCAGTGGAGGAGAAAATTGACTTATTTACAAAGTTTTGTAACTGAAACAAAAAAAGACATTTTTTTTTTCAATATTTTCGGTCTTTTTTTTATTTGTTTAGAAGAAAATAAAAACCACAGAGGTGATGAAATACATAAATTAAAAATGATTCACCATAAATTCGCCCCAAGTGAACTCAATTTAGCAGCGCTAAAAAAGAATCCCTAACCATAAAGGGTCATAAAGTGAAAAATTAATAAATCAAACAAATATTAAAATCATAACATCACTCCTCCCCATTAGTGTGCATAAAGAGATAAAGTCAAAAACTCACAAAGAATGGTGAATAAGCCACTAGAGTGAATAACCTAACTGTGCACATAGAATATGGTAATAAAAATATATATAAATAATATATGCTGTGTGGGTAGATGTGATTCAGTCCACAAAAATATATATAAAAAAATATATATAAAAAATATTATAAAAAATATTGAGTATGTGTCCACAAACAATCTAAAAGATGAATAATCCAAAAAAAATGAATAATCCAAAAAAAATTCCGTGACGTGATGTAGTGCAGATCTTTCACTTAATAAAATCTTCCACCGCACCTCTGTGACCGTGAATCCACTCCCCTTAGGTAAATAAACTCACCAGCTCCTTTTGCCCACACTCTCGTGTCAGGGCCACCAAGCTATGATCCCACACAATAAGGGGAAGTATATGATCTCCTATGGTACACCTTTATATATCCAGAGTATGATGTAAGGAGCTCTCTCCGCATGAAAAAAAGAAAATAATCCAATAGTGCAATAACGTATTGATATTTATTACAATAACAAAACCCTCAACCATTGAACTCACATCTTTAAAAATCACTGCAAGCTCAAAAATAGCACAGCACAGCAAACTGTCACAGCATCAACTCAAATTAATAAACCAGTGTGTGGTGGTCGCGGCGGACCCAGGTACAGCGCTCTCCAAATACCCGTCTCACCCGCTCCCTGATGTAGATAGGATCAGCTTCCGCACTCTCTCGTATGGCGCTCCCTGTCACAGCGTCCTACGTCACTAGTGTTCGATTGCCGTGTAGCCACGCCCCGACATGTTTCGTCATAAAGACTTAATCATGGGATTGGCTACACGGCACGGCAATCATTCTTTTATATCCTTAACCTCCGATCCAAACGGAAGTTACATAACTGTGCCTGCGCGCTCCCAATGTCAGATCCGAGCGGAGATCGCACCACTGCGCCTGCGCGTTCCCCGTGTCCCCGCTCGCACCATTTAACACTGTTACAATTCAGCGGAACACAATATATGTTACTACATATTCCATTATTAAAAATCTCAAAGAATTTCATCTTATAATGTTCCTCCTAATATTGTTGCCAACATTAGTGCTATACGGATTAGGTTTTAACCCCCACATTCTAATAAAAAACAGGTTAATTCTCCCGTATACAAATTAAAATTAAAACTTAAAAAATAAAAATTACAAAATCAGGGTGACTGTTCCCTCGAGCGAATGGTTAGAGCTAAACGAATTTCTATTATGGAAAAAGTTAAAAAAAATAAATATATGATAAAAAACATTATTAATCTACCATCGAATAGATATATGACATTACTCCAGTATGTAATTTCTACCTTGCCCTGAGCAGAATGGATGTTTCACTTGAAGGGGTTGTATCTAACCATAACTTTATCTCAAAATATATACCTGGACCTAAAATGCAAAAAAAAAAAAAAAATATTAATAATCATTAATAAAACAGTTAAGGTCCAGTTCTATATTGAGACCCCTCGGAAAAAGGCTCTTGAGCAAGAATATCCATCGGGTCTCACGTTGGGATAAGTCCCTCACCCGATTTGAACCTCTCCAAGTAGGGTAAACTATATCAATCCCACAGAATTGGAGAAGACTGGGGTCTTGATCATGTTTCTCTTTAAAATGGAGGGACACACTATGGTATTTGAATCCATTTCTAATGTTAGACATGTGTTCAGATATCCGTACCCTGAGAAGTCGTTTGGTGCGTCCAACATAAAACAGACCGCAGGGGCACCACATTAAGTACACCACATACGATGAGTTGCATGTAATGAACTCCCTTATTTCAAAGGTTTCATTTTCGTAATTGGTGATACTCTTCATTCCTCTATTACTAATTCTAGCTGTTTTGCAGCATATACACTTCCTACATGGATAGAATCCACTTAAATCTATCTTTATAGATGGGCGCCCAGGGGGATCAAGGATCTTTCTCACCACCCTATCTCCAAAACTGGGGGCCCTTCTATAGATGAATTTAGGGCGTTCAGGCAGAACTTCCCCCAAATGACGGTCTCTACAAAGAATATACCAATATTTCTCAATATAGAACTGGACCTTAACTGTTTTATTAATGATTATTAATATTTTTTTTTTTTTTTTGCATTTTAGGTCCAGGTATATATTTTGAGATAAAGTTATGGTTAGATACAACCCCTTCAAGTGAAACATCCATTCTACTCAGGGCAAGGTAGAAATTACATACTGGAGTAATGTCATATATCTATTCGATGGTAGATTAATAATGTTTTTTATCATATATTTATTTTTTTTAACTTTTTCCATAATAGAAATTCGTTTAGCTCTAACCATTCGCTCGAGGGAACAGTCACCCTGATTTTGTAATTTTTATTTTTTAAGTTTTAATTTTAATTTGTATACGGGAGAATTAACCTGTTTTTTATTAGAATGTGGGGGTTAAAACCTAATCCGTATAGCACTAATGTTGGCAACAATATTAGGAGGAACATTATAAGATGAAATTCTTTGAGATTTTTAATAATGGAATATGTAGTAACATATATTGTGTTCCGCTGAATTGTAACAGTGTTAAATGGTGCGAGCGGGGACACGGGGAACGCGCAGGCGCAGTGGTGCGATCTCCGCTCGGATCTGACATTGGGAGCGCGCAGGCGCAGTTATGTAACTTCCGCTTGGATCGGAGGTTAAGGATATAAAAGAATGATTGCCGTGCCGTGTAGCCAATCCCATGATTAAGTCTTTATGACGAAACATGTCGGGGCGTGGCTACACGGCAATCGAACACTAGTGACGTAGGACGCTGTGACAGGGAGCGCCATACGAGAGAGTGCGGAAGCTGATCCTATCTACATCAGGGAGCGGGTGAGACGGGTATTTGGAGAGCGCTGTACCTGGGTCCGCCGCGACCACCACACACTGGTTTATTAATTTGAGTTGATGCTGTGACAGTTTGCTGTGCTGTGCTATTTTTGAGCTTGCAGTGATTTTTAAAGATGTGAGTTCAATGGTTGAGGGTTTTGTTATTGTAATAAATATCAATACGTTATTGCACTATTGGATTATTTTCTTTTTTTCATGCGGAGAGAGCTCCTTACATCATACTCTGGATATATAAAGGTGTACCATAGGAGATCATATACTTCCCCTTATTGTGTGGGATCATAGCTTGGTGGCCCTGACACGAGAGTGTGGGCAAAAGGAGCTGGTGAGTTTATTTACCTAAGGGGAGTGGATTCACGGTCACAGAGGTGCGGTGGAAGATTTTATTAAGTGGAAGATCTGCACTACATCACGTCACGGAATTTTTTTTGGATTATTCATTTTTTTTGGATTATTCATCTTTTAGATTGTTTGTGGACACATACTCAATATTTTTTATAATATTTTTTATATATATTTTTTTATATATATTTTTGTGGACTGAATCACATCTACCCACACAGCATATATTATTTATATATATTTTTATTACCATATTCTATGTGCACAGTTAGGTTATTCACTCTAGTGGCTTATTCACCATTCTTTGTGAGTTTTTGACTTTATCTCTTTATGCACACTAATGGGGAGGAGTGATGTTATGATTTTAATATTTGTTTGATTTATTAATTTTTCACTTTATGACCCTTTATGGTTAGGGATTCTTTTTTAGCGCTGCTAAATTGAGTTCACTTGGGGCGAATTTATGGTGAATCATTTTTAATTTATGTATGTCATTGTTTAAGCGGCAGCTCAGATTCTACTTTTTTCCATTAGCGCAGCGTTTTTGGGTGTATGAGTGGGCGGCTTTCTGTACACCTGATATTTGACAGAGGTGATGAAATACCACCAAAAGAAAGCTCTATTTGTGGGAACAAAATGATAAAAATGTATTTTGGGTACAGTGTTGTATGACCGCGTAATTGTCATTCAAAGTGCGACAGCGCTGAAAGCTGAAAATTGGTCTGGGCAGGAAGGTGTCTAAGTGCCCCCCGGTATTGAGGTGGTGAATTGTGTCAGGAGGAGGGTGTTGCGAGGGAAACTGAGAAAGGGGAATTTTCATTTTTACGTTTTATTCAGATAAGTGAGCAGTGAGGTCCAAGATCGATTTTTATTTTTTCCTCACAATTTGTGAAGATATTAGACTACGGGCTGAGTTATGGTTGCCACCTCATCCCTTTAAACTAGGGATGTCCCGATACCACTTTTGTAAGACCGAGTACAAGTACCGATACTTTTTTTTAATGTCATGTGACAGTTTTCAAACACAATACAGACTAATGATACAGTTCTTCACGATTATAAAGAAGATAACTCAAGACACAAAAGAATAAAACTGTTTTATTTGCTTGTGTCACACAGTAAACTCAAAGAATAATCACAGAACATGTTGATAAATACAAAAAATATATTTTACTACATCAAAATATATTAAGAACAATAACAACAATAACAAATGTAAAAAAAAACCCACAACCAGCCAAACTGTACTCAAATTATTTTTTTTCACACAAACAGAGCTTCTTTTGGTGGTATTTATTTTATTTAATCACTGCTGGGTTTTATTTTTTTGTTTTTAAAAAAGAAGCCTTTCTTAGTTTCCGTCACAAAATTTTGTAAATAAGTACTTTTTCTCTTTCACTGATGTGTGCTACTGCTAATGAGGCTGCACTGATGGGGCACTGATAGGCTGCACTGATGAGGAGGCCCTAATATGCAGCACTGTTGGGCACTGATAGTGCTCATCAATGCTGCATATCAGTGCCACCTAATCCTATCAGTGCCCAACAGTGCTGCATATTAGGGCCTCCTCATCAGTGCCACACAATCCTATCAGTGCCACCTATCAGTGCTCACTGCTCATCACTCAGTGCCACCCATTAGTGCCCATCCATCAGTGCGTGCCACCTATCAGTGCCCATAAGTAAGTGCCACCTATCAGTGCTGCTTAATCAGTGCTGCCTATCAGTTCTCATCAGTGCTGCATATCAGTGCCACCTAATCCTTATAGGTGGCACTGATTAAGCAGCACTGATAGGTGGCACTTCCTTATGGGCACTGATAGATGGGCACTGATGGGTGGCACTGGGTAATAATCCGTGAGCACTGATAGGTGGCACTGATTATGCAGCACTGATGAGCACTGATAGGTGGCACACACTGATGGCTGGGCACTGATAGGTGGCACTGACTGATAGGTGGCACGCACTAATGGGCACTGATACGTGGCACGCAGTGATGGCTGGCACTGACTGAGGTGCACTGATAGATGGCACTGATGAGCAGTGCACTAATAGGTGGCACTGATTATGCAGCACCGATGAGCACTGATAGGTGGCAAACACTGTTGGCTGAGCAGTGGCACTGAAAGGTGGCATGCACTGATAGGTGGTACGCACTGATAGGTGGCACGCACTAATGGGCACTGATAGGTGGCACGCACTAATGGGCACTGATAGGTGGCATGCACTAATGGGCACTGATAGGTGGCACGCACTAATGGGCACTGATATGTGGCACGCACTAATGGGCACTGATAGGTGGCACACACTAATAGGCACTGATAGGTGGCACGCACTGATGGCTGGCACTGATAGGTGACACACACTGATAGATGGCACGCACTGATGGGCACTGATATGATGGCTGGCATTGGCACTGGCTGGATGGGCACTGATGAGCACTGATTGATGGCTGGCAGTGGCACTTATGGGCATGAGAGCATTTACTTTTCTATCTATGCTGCCTCTGCGACGCCCATCTTGGTACACCTCGGCCTCAATAAAGCAGCAGAGGACATCTTGTTACACCCAGCCTGAACTATATGGGCTGGGTGTAACAAGATGTCCTCTACTGGCAGGGTGTACCAAGATGGGCGTCGGGATTTCTAAGCACTGATGACGGTTTAACGGCAACACGGAGCGTCACTTCCATTACCGAATGTGACGGCTGCGGTCGCCGAGCCCTGCACTCTGTCTGCACTACCTGGCCTGCTTGAGGACTCGGAGGACTCGCTGATTAAGGTGCTGATTGAACTCACTTGATGCCTTATCTGCATTTAATCAGCCTCAGAACCCGAGTAATTCAAAGGTGTTCGGTTTTGATGAGGTGGCAACTCTAGGCTGAGTCCACTTACCTTTTCTGACCACGTGTTGTTGCTTGGAACATTTGATTTAGAGGTTGGTGTGAATTTTGATGGCGGTGTGTGTGTGTGACACCTAATGTGTGAATACTGAACGAGGAGGGGGTGGCGGTGGAGGCCTTTGCACCCTTCTTCTTCGGGATCTCAGTGGGGAGAAAGCGTGAGTTTGGCTGTTATGGGGGGATTGGGTGAAGAAGAGGATTGCTGTGTTCTTTAGGAGATTGGGGAGTGAGAAGGCTGGGAAAAGTCGAGAGGAGAATGAAAAACTGCTGGATAAACTGCATTTCTTGTATCCGTGCAAAAGGTTGGGTGTGGAGGTGGAGATCAAAGAAGAAGGTGAAGCGAGGAATGCGGCCCTGAAGGAGCGTGGGAGAGGAACAGTATTTAGGGCAAAAGTTGAGCAAATGGAGGAGGATGAGAAAAGCTTAGACACCTTCCTGCCCAGGACAATGTTCAGCTTTCAGCGCTTTCCCACTTTGAATGACAATTACGCGGTGATGTAACACTGTACCCAAACTACATTTTCATCATTTTCTTCCCACAAATAGAGCTTTCTTTTGCTGGTATTTCATCACCTCTGGGATTTTTATTTTCTGCTAAACAAATAAAAAAAAGACTGAAAATTTTGGAAAAAAACGTTTTTTTTTTTTGTTTCCTCTTACAAAACTTTGTAAATAAGTAAATTTTCTCCTTCACTAATGGGCACTGATGAGGTGGCACTGATGGGCACTGATGAGGTGGCACTGATGGGCACTGATAATGGGCACTAATATGCAGCACTTATGGGTACACATAGGTGGCACTGATGGGCACTGATGAGGTGGCACTGATGGGCACTGATAATGGGCACTAATATGCAGCACTGATGGGTACAGATAGGTGGCACTGATGGGCACTGAAAGGCGGCACTGATAGGCAGCACGGATAGGCACTGATAGGCAGCACAGAGGCCGAATGATAGGCGGCACAGTTGGGGACTGATAGGTGGCACTGATGGGCACTGATGATGGGCACTAATATGCGGCACTGATAGGTGTCACTGATATGCAGCACTGATGGGTACACATAGGTGGCACTGATGGGCACTGAAAGGCGGCACTGATAGGTGGCACTGATGTACACTAATCGATGGTACTGATGGGCATCACTGATTGGCAGACATCCATTGTGGGCACTGGCATCCATTGTCATACTTGCCAACTGTCCCGGATTTCCCGGGACATTCCTGGGACGTGGACGCCATTCCCGAATTTCTGGTGTCCCGGGAAATGTCCCGAGAAATCCGGTTCTTCACGATTTGCCGCCGCCGCCGCTAGAGGTCCTCGACCAGCGGAGACAATGTCTCCGCCGGCCGCCATTTTGATGAAGTTCAGGAAGACGGCTGGGGGGGGGCTAGACGGAGCTCCTGCGTCGCCGCCCACCCTCAGCCCCGCTCCGCCTACCCCCCTGCCCCTTTCCATATCAGACTGGCAGCGGGGCGGGGGGGGGTAGGCGGAGCGGGGCGGAGGGTGGGCGGCAACGTAGGAGCTCCGTCTAGCCCCCCCCCCAGCCGTCTTCCTGTCTGATATGGAAAGAGGCGGGGGTTCATGCTACTACTAAGACATCTCTGAGGTGGGGGGGGGGCGGGCGCGCACCGCTGTGGGACTCCTGATGTGAGGGGGGGCTCCTTTGGGGACACAACTGATGCAAGGGGGGCTCCACTGGGGACACACCTGATGCAAGGGGGGCTCCACTGGGGACACCTGATGTGAGGGGGGGTCCACTGGGGACACACCTGATGCAAGGGGGGCTCCACTGGGGACACACCTGATGCAAGGGGGGCTCCACTGGGGACACACCTGATGCAAGGGGGGCTCCACTGGGGACACCTGATGTGAGAGGGGGTCCACTGGGGACACACCTGATGCAAGGGGGGCTCCACTGGGGACACCTGATGTGAGGGGAGCTCTGCCAGGGACACCTGGTGCAAGGGGGGCTCCGCAGGGGACACTTGATGTGAGGGGGAGCTCCGCTGGGGACACTTGGTGTGAGGGGGAGCTCCACTGGGGACACCTGATGTGAGGGGGGGCTCCGCTGGGGACACCTGATGTGAGGGGGGGCTCCGCTGGGGACACCTGATGTGAGGGGGGCTCCGCTGGGGACACTTGATGTGAGGGGGAGCTCCACTGGGGACACCTGATGTGAGGGGGAGCTCCGCTGGGGACACCTGATGTGAGGGGGGGCTCCGCTGGGGACACCTGATGTGAGGGGGGGCTCCACTGGGGACACCTGATGTGAGGGGGGGCTCCGCCAGGGACACCTGATGTGAGGGGGAGCTCCGCCGGGGACACCTGATGTGAGGGGGGGCTCCGCCGTGGACACCTGATGTGTGGGGGGGCTCCGCCGGGGACACCTGATGTGAGGGGGAGCTCCGCCGGGGACACCTGATGTGAGGGGGGGCTCCGCCGGGACACCTGATGTGAGGGGGGGCTCCACCAGGGACTCCTGATGTGAGGGGGGGCTCCGCCGGGGACACCTGATGTGAAGGGGAGCTCCGCCAGGGACAACTGATGTGAGGGGGGGCTCCGCCGGGGACACCTGATGTGAGGGGGGGCTCCACCAGGGACTCCTAAAGTGAGGGGGGGCTCCGCCGGGGACACCTGATGTGATGGGGAGCTCCGCCGGGGACACCTGATGTGAGGGGAGGCTCCACCAGGGACTCCAGGTGTGAGGGGGGGCTCCGCCGGGAACACCTGATGTGAGGGGGGGCTCCGCCGGGGACACCTGATGTGAGGGGGGGCTCCGCCGGGGACACCTGATGTGAGGGGGGGCTCCACCAGGGACTCCTGATGTGAGGGGGGGCTCCGCCGGGGACACCTGATGTGAAGGGGAGCTCCGCCAGGGACAACTGATGTGAGGGGGGGCTCCGCCGGGGACACCTGATGTGAGGGGGGGCTCCACCAGGGACTCCTAAAGTGAGGGGGGACTCCGCCGGGGACACCTGATGTGAGGGGGAGCTCCGCCGGGGACACCTGATGTGAGGGGGGGCTCCACCAGGGACTCCTAAAGTGAGGGGGGGCTCCGCCGGGGACACCTGATGTGAGGGGGAGCTCCGCCGGGGACACCTGATGTGAGGGGGGGCTCCACCAGGGACTCCAGGTGTGAGGGGGAGCTCCGCTGGGGACTCCTGGTGTGAGGAGGGACTCCGCCGGGGACTCCTGATGTGAGGGGGGGCTCCGCTGGGGATATCTGATGTAAGGGGGGCTCCGCTGGGGGCACCTGATGCAAGGACGGACTCTGCTCGGACATCTGAAGCAAGGACGGATGGCTGGTGGCAGGAGACGTGGCAGGTGACACACTCGGGGCTCCCACTGATTCAGCATTATGGTGAGTTGAATGATTTCATTTTATATTACAATATAATAATAAAAATAATGCACTTCAATCATCCTGACACCATAACAACCATGGTGCCGGGATGATTGAAGTGCTAACACCAGGTGTTTGGAGTATCTTTATCTGCTGATTGTTAAACTTTCTAGAATATACATATTTCTATTGTGTAGGATCTGGGGCTGCTGTCCCGTCATTTCCCTCTCTCCCCCTCTCTCCCCCTCTCCCCCCCTCTCCCCCTCTCCATCCCTCATTCATCTCAGACTCTAACCACACCCTCTTGAGCCATGCCCATTTAAGCCACGCCCACGCCCACTTCACGCGCCGCACTTGTATATTTTTCCTAGGTCACGCCTACAAACGAATGCCCTGCCCCCTAATTATTGTACGGCTCCGCCTACAGCCACAAACGTGTCCCACATTTTTTTTTTACAATGTTGGCAACTATGCATTGTGGGCACTGGTTGTTATCCCTGGCGGTCCTGGTGGCGTCCCTGGTGGTCCAGTGTGAGCATCCTCGGGGGGGGGGGGGCTGTGCTGATAATCAGTCATCAAAGATTTCCCCACTCTGACAGACGCGAGTGAGGAAAAGCCGATCAACGTCTCTTCCTGTTTACACCGTGATCAGCCGTGATTGGACACGGCTGATCACATGGTAAAGAGTCTCCGTCAGAGGCTCTTTACCTAGATCGGTGTTGCGGGGTGTCAGACCGACACACAGAAACAACGATCGCCGGCTTGTTATCCTGAAAGACATCATATGATGTCCAGTCAGGATATCACAACCACTTTGCCGACGTCATATTGCTATATGGCGGGCGGCAAGTGGTTAGGAAGTTCTATGGGGCAAAGAACGTGTTTTGTACTGTGGTGGTGGGGGAGGAGGTGCATGGTGAAAGAATGGAGCAGGTGATCAGATCCTTCTATGTGGAGTTGTAAAGGGAGAGTGGAAGACAGAGATGGAAGATGATTGTGAGGTGGTGAAGGGTTATCTGTGTGCAGAGGATGTGGAAACCTTGTGCAACCTATGCTTCTCCTATCATGGTGGTGATGAAGAAAAATGGGGCGCTGCGGATGTGTATTGATTACAGAACCGTGAACAGAAGGACTATTCCTGACCAGTACACTACCCCCCCGTATTGAAGATGCCCTTTAGTGTTTGTCCAGGGCGAAGTGGTTCAGTGTGTTAGAGCGGATACTACCAGATCCCTATAGACCCTGATGATAGAGAGAAGACGGCATCCATCTGCCGGTTGGGTTGTTCAAGTTTAACAGGATGCCCCAGGGACTGTCAGGGGCTCTGACTACGTTCCAACGACTGATGGAGCACACAGTTGGTGACATGAACCTGATTGAGGTCTTGGTGTACTTGGATATCATCATCTTTGGGAGGACTTTGGAAGAACATGAAGTAAGGTTCAAGAAGGTTTTTCAGAACCTTCATTAAGGGGGACGAAAGTTATTGCTAGAAAAATGTCAGTTCTATGAAACTTCTGTTACCTACCTGGGAAATGTCGTCTCCGCAAAGGGCATTGCCACAGACCCAAAGAAGTTGCAAGCAGTTATCACCTGGCCCCGACCAAAAACTGAGACTGAATTGAGGTCTTTCCTATGATTTTGCTCCTATTATCGGAGGTTCGTCATGAACTTTGCAAAGATTGTCTGCCTTCTAAATGAGTTTCTTAAAGTGTTACTAAACCCAGGAGCCTGCAGTCACTATATCTGGTCTCCCACAGTACACAAAACATAAAAATGCAATTATTTTAGTAAATATAAACTGCTAAATACCTTCTATCAGTATCCAGCTAAGCACTGGTTAAAGCTTGTAGGAGGCATTTTCATTCTACTCTGTCCTAAGAGGCTGCAGGACCCCTGACCTTCTTTCTGGACAGTGTTGATTGGCCCTGTGCTGATCACATTCACCCTCCCTAGGAAAAAAAAAAACTCTTTGCACATGCTCAGTTTGGTGTGTATTGCTAGAGTGCCCCCAAGGCTCTGTACTGTCAGGAGATGGATTGAGGACTGTGGAAGAAGGGGAGGATCAGAGAAGACAGGATCAAACAGCCTTTTTAGACAATGCAGAGGATTAACCCCTTAGGTTCCACAATGAGTACAACACGCATGCTTTACTGCATATACACACTGATTTTACTGTTGTGGGTTTAGAAACATTTTAAGAATTGGGGGGGGCAAAGATTGCAAGTCGAGCCAGGCGAGTCATGGGGCTCGGAAGTCAAAAATCTATACAAGATCTATGGACCCCTTAGTGTCAGAAAGCATTTCATCATCAAGAGAAGCCTCACAGGAGCACCAGTCCTGGCTTATGCAGATCCAGCCAAGCCATACGAGCTTCATGTGGATGCCAGCCGAGAAGGATTGGAAGGGGTTCTATACCTGGAACAGAATGGTGAACTACGCCCCATAGCATATGTGAGTTGAGGTTTAACCCCTGTCTGAGAAAAACTATCCTGTACAAAAGCTGGAGTTTCTGGCCTTAAAGTGGGCTGAAGTAGACAAGTTGAAAGACAATCCGTACAAAGCCTTTTTCGTGGATAATAATCGTATCTACTGCCATCAGCTAAGCTGGATGCTACCGGGCATCGATGGTTGGCTGCACTGTCTGGGTTTCAGTTTAGTTTGAAGTATCGACCTGGAGCATGGAATAGAGATGCTGATGCTTTGTCCCGAAGACCTCATAGTCCAACCAGAGAGTTGAAGGGTTGGACTTATGTGACGTTGGAAGGAGTGCAAGCTTTGCGTCAGAGTATTGCACAGCAACACAAAGGGGCCATTGGAGCTGAATCCATTGGAGTCACCCACTCTGGAGTATGAAAGTACTACTGCGACCTGATCCAAGTGAGAAGTGAGGATCTTCCTCAACTGTCAAAGAGGGATCTGAAGATGGATTAGAATGAGGACTCACTGTGCCAACTGACTATAGAAGCGTTGACCAAGCAAAAACCCAGTCTACTGTTAAAGAGCTCTGTTGCGGACACCTAAATAGTGCACAGAGAATGGAACAGGCTACAGATACAAGATGGCCTCCTGTACAGGAGGGGCCCCTTGGAAAACTCTGAAGAAAGGTGACAGTTATTCCTCCCAAAAAACACCATCAGACTCTGCTGGCTGCCCTCCATGATGAACATGGACACTTAGGCCCAGATAGAACCTTTAGGCTAGTCAGGGACCGTTTGCAGTCCCCAGAAACCCATGGAGTTGTACATGGCTGGGAGGAGGTGGTTGAGGATCATGTGATCCTTAGTGATCCAGAGGACTCAGGATCGAATGCTTCTGCAAACTTACACTGCATGGCCTCCCTGATCCTACAAAGCCTGCGAAAGGACCCTAGGATTCGTGGTATCAAGGAGAGGGATCATTACTGGCTGGCAACCCTTCTTGATCCACGTTACAAGGGTAAGGTTGCAGAACTTATCCAGCCTTCGCAGAGGGAGCAGAGGATGAAACATCTTCGGGAGGCCTTGCAGAACGGTTTGTGCAATGCGTTTCCAGAGCCTGGTAGCTTACAATTTCCTGGTGCTGGACAACGTGTTGCTGAGGCTTTGTTCAGTCACAGAAAGAGCGGTGGAGAAGGTGGCCGGCTGACCGATGCCTTCAGACAATTCTTCAGTCCTCAGCGCCCAGGTCTGATCGGTTCCAGCAACCATCGCCAGCGTCTGAATTACATGGTGCAGAAATATCTAGGGGCAAGATCAGACTTGGAGACCTTTCCAACAGAACATCCACTGGGTTACTGGGTCTTGAGGATGGACCACTGGCCAGAGCTTGCTCAATATGCAACTGAGCTACTGGCCTGTCCTGCATCCAGCGTTCTTTCTGAACACACATTCAGTGCTGCTGGAGGCTTTGTAACCGATCACAGAGTGCGTCTGTACACAGACTCTGTTGATCGGCTCACATTCATAAAAATGAATCAGTCTTGGATCACTAGCTACCAAGCACCTGATTCTGATGTAACCGATTGATTTTTCTATGGATGTGGGATCCCTTGAAGACTGCATATGCTGAGTGACTATCCTATAATGCTGAGTGACTATCCTATTCCTCCTCAATCTTCATGATGATAGCTTCTAAGAATATTTTCAGTTCAGGGCACCACCACCACTGCCTAAGGCCCACTTTTTTTGCCCCTGTTTAACAGGGGTGTGTAATTACAATTTTTGATCAAATATTTAACAGCAGGGCCCATTATTGTGCTCTACAAGAGCATCTGTGAGGGGTTGCAGTGTTATGCCACCACCACCACCGCCTAAGGCCCAATTTTTCTGCCCCTGTTCAACAGAGGCATGTAATTACAATTCTTGATATAATATATAACAGCAGGGCCCGTTCCTGCGCCCACCATAAGTATCTGTGAGGGCTTACAGTGTTCTGGTACCACCAACACCTAAGGCCCAATTTTTTGCAGAGTATATAGGGCAGGCCATATAGTATATACAAGCGGCCCCCTGATTTCAAACATCCGACTTACAAACGACTCCTACTTACAAACGGAAGGAGACAATAGGAAGTGAGAGGAAATCTACCCCTAGGAAGGGAAATTCTCTCCTGTAAGAGGTAATATGGGAAAAACGTGTCTTCTCCACTGATGCTTTATCACCAATCCTTGTTTCCCTAAAAACCCCACATTTTCAAAATCCATTTGTCATTGGGACAGAAAGTGAGGTGAAATCTTCTGAAAAGGGGCACAGACAGCAAAACAAATGTTACAGGGGTGATAACCCTTCCCTATGTTATCCAAAAAGCTTAAAAATTGATTTTTTTTGGCTGGAGCTACACTTACAAAATGTACCAGTTCCAAATTACAAACAGATTCAACTTAAAAACAAACTTACAGTCCCTGTCTTGTTTGTAACCCGGGGACCGCCTGTATACTGCTGTTCAGAGTATATAGGGCCTGGGGGCCCCACGCCTTTTTTTTTTTATTTGGGTTTGGGGTTCCCCTTAATATCCATACCAGACCCAAAGGGCCCTGTAATGGGCTGGGGGGGCAACATTACATTAAAGCCTCAAGCAGTTTTAGATGACTTTTATTCCTTTAGAAATGTCATTTTGCTCTCGGACTGTTCTAAGCACGGGAAACATGCGCCAATTTACAGGCATACTATAGACACCCCCCAGGTACGAAATTTAAAGGAATATTTAATTTTTATTGTTTCACTTTAAGCATCATTAATATCACTGCTCCTGAAAAAACGGCCGTTTTTAAAACTTTTTTTTGCATTGATACATGTCCCCTGGTGCAGGACCCGGGTCCCCAAACACTTTTTATGACAATAACTTGCATATTAGCCTTTAAAATTAGCACTTTTGATTTTTCACGTTCGAGTCCCATAGACTTTAACAAGTCTATGGGACTTTTTGCCTGTTCGCATGTTCTGCCGTGAACCGAACCGGGGGAGTGTTTGGCTCATCTCTAATCAAGATCCAAAACTTCATATGGAGTGGTTGGAGTCAATAACTCAAGTCATCAGTTAGCTGTAGGTTGCCTCTAGATCTAACAGATGTTTATACAGTATACACATGTTTGTACATCCATGCTTCTGTGAGTATCTTTGCTTGGCCATTCGAGAGTTTCCACATACCCAGTACATTTCCAGAATATTACTTACAGCAGAGGCCATCTTGCATAGATAAAGGAAGGCCGGTAGACGTGGTGTATCTGGATTTTGCAAAAGCATTTGACACAGTTCCCCATAAACGTTTACTGTACAAAATAAGGTCCGTTGGCATGGACCATAGGGTGAGTACATGGATTGAAAACTGGCTACAAGGGCGAGTTCAGAGGGTGGTGATAAATGGGGAGTACTCAGAATGGTCAGGGGTGGGTAGTGGGGTTCCCCAGGGTTCTGTGCTGGGACCAATCCTATTTAATTTGTTCATAAACGACCTGGAGGATGGGATAAACAGTTCAATCTCTGTATTTGTGGACGATACTAAGCTAACCAGGGCAATAACTTCTCCGCAGGATGTAGAAACCTTGTAAAAAGACCTGAACAAATTAATGGGGTGGGCGACTACATGGCAAATGAGGTTCAATGTAGAAAAATGTAAAATAATGCATTTGGGTGGCAAAAATCTGAATGCAATCTATAGACTGGGGGGAGAACCTCTGGGGGATCTAGGATGGAAAAGGACCTGGGGGTCCTAGTAGATGATAGGCTCAGCAATGACATGCAATGCCAAGCTGCTGCTAATAAAGCAAACAGAATATTGGCATTAAAAAGGGGATCAACTCCAGAGATAAAACGATAATTCTCCCGCTCTACAAGACTCTGGTCCGGCCGCACCTGGAGTATGCTGTCCAGTTCTGGGCACCAGTCCTCAGGAGGGATGTACTGGAAATGGAGCGAGTACAAAGAAGGGCAACAAAGCTAATAAAGGGTCTGGAGGATCTTAGTTATGAGGAAAGGTTGCGAGCACTGAACTTATTCTCTCTGGAGAAGAGACGCTTGAGAGGGGATATGATTTCAATTTACAAATACCGGACTGGGGACCCCACAATAGGAATAAAACTTTTTCGCATAGAGGGTTTAACAAGACTCGTGGCCACTCATTAAAATTAGAAGAAAAGAGGTTTAACCTTAAACTACGTAGAGGGTTCTTTACTGTGGGAGCGGCAAGGATGTGGAATTCCCTTCCACAGGTGGTGGTCTCAGCGGGGGGCATTGATAGTTTCAAGAAACTATTAGATAATCACCTGAACAACCGCAACATACAGGGATATACAATGTAATACTGACATAATCACACACATAGGGTCGACTTGATGGACTTGTGTCTTTTTTCAACCTCACTTACTATGTAACTATGTAACTATCAAAGGGTTATAGGTGTTCTTTTATTCAGACAACAGCCTGCCAGGTCCTGGCAAAATTCTGATTCAGACTCTGATCAAATTTGGACGGGTCATCAACTGGGGAAGGCCAACTAATTTCATTGCAATAATAATTGACATTCCTGGAAGCAGTCCTGGACATTGAGGAGAATACTGTAAAGTTGCCCTCAGAGAAGACAACCGTATTAGTATCTCACTTGGGACAAGTCATAGTTCTATCCCATTTGTTTACATCCCATGGTCTCAAATGGTGGAGAAGTGGTCTATTTTAATCCATGTGGTCTGTTGGACTCACTGGAAGGTTGAGAACTTTATAATCAGGACGTCTAAAGTAATTGAAGATTTTCTTCTGGCACCAGAGGTGACCCCACATATGAGGCAAGTCCCTTTGGTAGCTAAAGCCAGTTAATCTTTTCAGCTTTCATCAGCTACCAATAGTTACAATCTATTTGCTTTGATGGATATTTACCTGCAATGACCTCCTAGTCTAAGGGCAGTGACGAATGCCAGTGGAGGGCAAAGTGTCCAACATTAGAGATGCAGTGACTGGTAGGTGTTGAAGCTGTTTTGGCAACACAGCCTAGGAAGCCTCAGTTATGCTCCAAATAGACAACAAATTGTAATGTCCTATCTTCGCTGTGAATAAGGAAATCAGATTATTTAACTTATGTCAGAGGTATCTCCCATTCAAACTTGCCAACAGTAGAACCTTATCGCTGTTTGTGAACTTCCTACCAGACACTATAAGATACAAAGCCTTGGATGACAAGGGTTGGTCTGTAAACCAACAAGCAATTCAATGGATCTACAACAAATAAGGTTATCAGGATCTCAACCTGACAGTAACCTCTATGGTAATGAATGGCAGTGATTCCTGCAAGAATGAGCTTCCCAGAAGTGGAAGCAATGGTACTACTAACATCCAGCTGGGTCAATGGGTTAGCCTATATGTGTGTGTATATGTACAGTATGTGTATGTCATATATATATATATATATATTATTATATATCTCCAGCAGATCCAGTGGTCTCCAGGCTCCTCGTTAGGATCGGTAGTCATCCAGTTGTGACGAGCGCAGTAATTTCTTGGTGGCTTTGCAGGCCGTGGTACCCTCAAGTATGTTCTCTGCTTTGGGAACCTCCTATTCTCCTTCCTGAGATTCCAGACCTTACACAGCATAGCCACATGTATCATCCAAATCCAGTCAGATTATAGCTAGCTGCTGGGTGACCAAGAGGTGAAGGCTCACCAAGGCTCACTTTCAGTGTTTAAAACTCTGTTAAAGTCAGAGCACCTCCTACAAACTTCATGTATACTAGAACATGGGAGACCTCACAGAATTTTAAAGGTCTGTGCCCTGCTGTAAAGATTATAAATTGTCTTCAAGTAAGCCTAGATATGGGATTAAGTGGTAGTTGAGTCTTGGTCATGTCCTCACTTTCTGGGATCCAGTGACCTTCGCACATCTTTGTAAATCCATTTCCAAAAGGCCTGTGCAGATTGTTCCTTTCCCCCTAGGGACGTGCAAATAGTGCTGGACATGTTTTTTCACCCTCCATTCTTCTGAATAAGACTTCCTCAATATGGCCAATAACAATGAAGCAGTAATTCTTACAGCTATCATTTCTGGAAGAAGGTATCCAAGCGTCAAGCTGTAAACTACCTTATTGCTACTATTATCAAACAGAATAGCTCTAGTCTCTTCTTCAGAGATATACAAAGGTCTGCAAATCCTTGTATCTGGGTCAGGATATCGTCCACACAGCATGACCAAAACTAAAATGTCTGAGTCACCACAAGCATTGGAACTGGACTCGATGTTGAAGAAATACATAGAAGTGGCCTTTTTTCAGAAGGTCAGACAATGGGCTCTTCAGGCCTGGCAGTGTCAGAAGAAGACCATCACTGTTCACTAGGACAATTGCATTGTCTCTGGTCAAAGTAGTTTGATGGGCTTATCCCTCGATGAAGTAGTGAGGTCACTCTACTAGACCGATTGTGTGCTCATGGATAGAATTCAGAAGTTCAGAATTATTCTACAGGACACCAACCAGGTTCATGTATTGTAATATAAACCATTTTTAGCCTATTACAAATTCAGGCAAAAAAAGTGGGGAGTTTGACTTGAGTTCTAAATTAATCTAATGATATGTTTGTTAAAACACTTCAGCATCCCCCTCCCTTGTTGTGTAGGGCATGCTACATCCCATACGTGTATACTTTCATGCTGGTGTCAGGAAAATGGAAAATTGTATAACTGACGATTATTTTTCCTTTTTTGACGGCTAAGCATGACCACATACCGGTCCCTCCCTAGGGCTCTGCATTGAGTATACGCACGAGAATGCTGCCTTATGGGAAATTACTTATTCATATATAGTAACTGGTCCTGTGATTGGGTGGAAGGTGGAGCCTATTCCCATAGTATATGCTGTCATGCTTAGGCGTCAGGAAAGGGAAATTACTGTCAGGTAAGTATACAATTTTCAGTTTTCTCAGGCTTCTCACAAAATCATACTTTTTATAATAAGAAATAAAGATTTTTTTTCATTAATTTATGATTGTGATACCTTAACCTGCACTTTGAAAGTCCCAAATTAATAAAAAAAAAATCATCCAGGCAGAGATTACAACTGCTTAGTCAGATGGTGACTTGATCCTTATAGAAATGAAGTCATCATACCTTCATCAATGGTATACATAGGAGTGCCATCATCTACCAAGAACTAAACCACACAAGATTTATATTATGTATTCCTCATCGTGTGTGTGATCCCAACCATTATCTTCTCTTATGATCCCGAAAATTCATCTTCTCTCATGATCACCAATTTTCATATTCTCTAAGGCCCCCCAACAATTATGTTCGTTTATGATCCCCAATTTTCATCTTCTCTAAAATCCCCCACAATCATCTTCTCGTTTAATCCCCAATTTTCATCTTGGCTTATGCTCCCTGACAATCATCTACTCTTACGTTTCCTTCTCTTATGATCCCTGACCACCATCTTCCCTTATTACCCCTTACCACCATCTTCTTCTTTTATGATCCCTGACTACTATCTTCTTTTATGATCCCGGACTACCATCTTCTCTTATGACCTCTGAGCATCATATTGTCTTATGATCCCTGACCACCATCTTCTTTTATGATCCCTGACTACCATCTTCTCTTGACAATGATCTTATCTTATGATTCCTAATGATCATCTTCTCTTACGTTTCCTTCACTTATCATCTCTGGCAATTATCTTCTCTTATGACCTCTGACCATCATCTTGTCTTATGATCCCTGACCATTGCTTTCTCTTATGATCCTTGACCGCCATCTTCTCTTATGACCCCTGACCACCATCTTCTCTTATGACCCGTGACCGCCATCTTCTTTTATGATCCCTGACTACCATCTTCTCTTGACAATGATCTTATGTTATGATTCCTAATGATCCTCTTCTCTTACGTTTCCTGCTCTTATCATCTCTGGCAATTATCTTCTCTTATGATCCTCGACCACCATCTTGTCCTATGATCCTCGACCACTATCTTCTCTAATGATCCCCAACCACAATCTACTCTAATGATCCCCGACCACCATCTTCTCCAATGATCCTCGACCACCATCTTCTCCAATGATCCTCGACCACCATCTTCTCTAATGATCCCTGACCACCATCTTCTCTAATGATCCCCGACCACAATCTTCTCCAATGATCCTCGACCACCATCTTCTCCAATGATCCTCGACCACTATCTTCTCCAATGATCCCCGACCACCATCTTCTCCAATGATCCCCGACCACCATCTTCTCCAATGATCCTCGACCACCATCTTCTCTAAAGATCCCCGACCACCATCTTCTCCAATGATCCCCGACCACCATCTTCTCCAATGATCCCTGACCACCATCTTCTCTAATGATCCCTGAACACCATTTTCTCTAATGATCCCCGACCACCATCTTCTCTAATGATCCCCGACCACCATCTTCTCTAAAGATCACGACCACCATCTTCTCCAATGATCCTCGACCACCATCTTCTCTAAAGATCCCTGAACACCATTTTCTCTAATGATCCCCGACCACCATCTTCTCCAATGATCCCCGACCACCATCTTCTCTAATGATCCCCGACCACCATCTTCTCTAAAGATCCCCGACCACCATCTTCTCCAATGATCCTCGACCACCATCTTCTCTAATGATCCCCGACCACCATCTTCTCTAATGATCCCCGACCACCATCTTCTCTAAAGATCCCCGACCACCATCTTCTCCAATGATCCTCGACCACCATCTTCTCTAAAGATCCCCGACCACCATCTTCTCCAATGATCCCCGACCACCATCTTCTCCAATGATCCTCGACCACCATCTTCTCTAATGATCCCTGAACACCATTTTCTCTAATGATCCCCGACCACCATCTTCTCTAATGATCCCCGAACACCATCTTCTCTAATGATCCCCGACCACCATCTTCTCTAATGATCCCCGAACACCATCTTCTCTAATGATCCCCGACCACCATCTTCTCTAATGATCCCCGACCACCATATTCTATTATCAGCTCAGTTTTGGTCTGTTAAATATCTCAATAAAAAGTGTTTTCTTATATCTGTTCACTAATTGAGAACATTAAGAAAACGAATGCAGCCATCATGTCTAATGACTGTAAAGCTTCACATATGACATGTTTCCTGTCAGGTTTAGATATAGTTTAGATGTATTTTGGAACTATAAGCCCAGAACTGCTGAGCCCAGTATAGTTTGTATTGTGAATGTAAAGCAAGTATTCCGGACATACATTTCTGCTGTAGCACTTTGATTTATTCAAAGGACTAAATGTTTTTTTTTCCCAGTTATTACTGGTATTTATGACAGTTTAATCCAATACATATATGAAACCTCAAACTTCAAAAATCTACCAATAGCTTAAAATAATCATGGATGGTATTGACCTTCTAAATCCCCCAGTGCCTGACATGCAGCTTGGGGTAACCGTGTGGCCCTTTGGCACTTTTTGGGTGGCCCTTGTGATATCTGCAGACTGTAGTCTGTGTTTGCCCATTGCCCTGTAATAGGAGTGATCCACAGCAGTCTTGTGTAAGGTGTCTCCAGTCTGCAGTTGTCTCCTGAAGCATGTCCCCAGTCACCAACAACTCCTAAAGGATGTCTGCAGTCTCTGGCCATCCCTTGTAGCACTGTCCATAGTCCCCGACCTTCTTCCATTACATGTGTCAGCAGTCTCTAAAGGATCTATGTAGCATTCGATTTACTATTATATGTGGTCCCCTATCTCAGTAGAGTTGACCATCACTGTTCTAGACTGTTCTACTTTGAGACACTTCTCTTGGGCTAATGTCACACAAGTGATGGTGTCACTCGTGAGAACTTCCTGGCTGCAAGATGGCTTTGGAGGACACGGGAGGGAGGTGACATGCTCACCTGTTTCTGTCACTCAGTCTGCAGCAGTTTCAGCACCAAGGAAGTGATAGGTACAAAGCAGGTGCATGTCCTCCATGCATATTCTAGTGCTAGTGTGACACTGGCCCTTACAGTGCTAATAAAATTACATTTTTCCAACCGTATTTCTCCATAAATAATAAGAACACCAAACTAGAATAAGAACACTCAAGAACTTGTCTTATCCTATAAAGTGGTGAGATATTTGTGAATTTACCAATTAAATCATTTTCATTCCTAAACATCAAAAATATATGAATAAAAAATAGAAAATTCAAGATCAGAGGTGAGATAATATGAAGAAACAATTGGGTACATGGAGCACAAAAGGAGCTGGAAGACAGAAGGTGAGGAACATTGAGCTTACACGGAGGTGGAGGACAGAAGGTGAGGTGCATGAGAGCTGGAGGACAGAAGGTGAGGTGCATGGAGCACACAAGGAGCTGGAGGATAGAAGGTGCTAGAACATGGAGCACACAAGGAGCTGGAGGACAGAAGGTGAGGTGCATGAGAGCTGGAGGACAGAAGGTGAGGTGCATGGAGCACACAAGGAGCTGGAGGATAGAAGGTGCTAGAACATGGAGCACACAAGGCGCTGGATCACAGAAGGTGAGCAACATGGAGCACACAAGGAGCTGGATCACAGAAAGTGATGAACATGGAGCACACAAGGAGCTGGAGGACAGAAGGTGAGATACATGGAGCACACAAGGAGCTGGAGGACAGAAGGTGAGATACATGGAGCTGGAGGACAGAAGGTGAGGTGCATGGAGCACACAAGGAGTTGGAGGACAGAAGGTGAGGAACATGGAGCACACAAGGAGTTGGAGGACAGAAGGTGAGGTGCATGGAGCACACAAGGAGCTGGAGTACAGAAGGTAAGATACATGGAGCACACAAGGAGCTGGAGGACAGAAGGTGAGCAATATGGAGCACACAAGGAGTTGGAGGACAGAAGGTGAGCAATATGGAGCACACAAGGAGTTGGAGGACAGAAGGTGAGGAACATGGAGCACACAAGGAGTTGGAGGACAGAAGGTGAGGAACATGGAGCACACAAGGAGTTGGAGGACAGAAGGTGAGGAACATGGAGCACACAAGGAGTTGGAGGACAGAAGGTGAGGAACATGGAGCACACAAGGAGTTGGAGGACAGAAGGTGAGGAACATGGAGCACACAAGGAGTTGGAGGACAGAAGGTGAGGAACATGGAGCGCACAAGGAGTTGGAGGACAGAAGGTGAGGAACATGGAGCACACAAGGAGTTGGAGGACAGAAGGTGAGGTGCATGGAGCACACAAGGAGCTGGAGGACAGAAGGTGAGGAACATGGAGCACACAAGGAGCTGGAGGACAGAAGGTGAGGTGCATGGAGCACACAAGGACCTGGAGTACAGAAGGTAAGATACATGGAGCACACAAGGAGCTGGAGGACAGAAGGTGAGATACATGGAGCACTCAAGGAGCTGGAGGACAGAAGGTGAGATACATGGAGCACACAAGGAGCTGGAAGACAGAAGGTGAGGAACATGGAGCGCACAAGGAGTTGGAGGACAGAAGGTGAGGAACATGGAGCACACAAGGAGTTGGAGGACAGAAGGTGAGGAACATGGAGCACACAAGGAGTTGGAGGACAGAAGGTGAGGAACATGGAGCACACAAGGAGTTGGAGGACAGAAGGTGAGGAACATGGAGCACACAAGGAGCTGGAGGACAGAAGGTGAGGAACATGGAGCACACAAGGAGTTGGAGGACAGAAGGTGAGATACATGGAGCACACAAGGAGCTGGAGGACAGAAGGTGAGATACATAGAGCACACAAGGAGTTGGAGGACAGAAGGTGAGGAACATGGAGCACACAAGGAGTTGGAGGACAGAAGGTGAGGAACATGGAGCACACAAGGAGCTGGAGGACAGAAGGTGAGGTGCATGGAGCACACAAGGACCTGGAGTACAGAAGGTAAGATACATGGAGCACACAAGGAGCTGGAGGACAGAAGGTGAGATACATGGAGCACTCAAGGAGCTGGAGGACAGAAGGTGAGATACATGGAGCACACAAGGAGTTGGAGGACAGAAGGTGAGATACATGGAGCACACAAGGAGTTGGAGGACAGAAGGTGACGAACGTGGAGCGCACAAGGAGCTGGAAGACAGAAGGTGAGGAACATGGAGCGCACAAGGAGTTGGAGGACAGAAGGTGAGGAACATGGAGCACACAAGGAGCTGGAAGACAGAAGGTGAGGAACATGGAGCGCACAAGGAGTTGGAGGACAGAAGGTGAGGAACATGGAGCACACAAGGAGTTGGAGGACAGAAGGTGAGGAACATGGAGCACACAAGGAGTTGGAGGACAGAAGGTGAGGAACATGGAGCACACAAGGAGTTGGAGGACAGAAGGTGAGATACATGGAGCACACAAGGAGTTGGAGGACAGAAGGTGAGGAACATGGAGCACACAAGGAGTTGGAGGACAGAAGGTGAGGAACATGGAGCACACAAGGAGTTGGAGGACAGAAGGTGAGGGACATGGAGCACACAAGGAGCTGGAGGACAGAAGGTGAGGTGCATAGAGCACACAAGGAGTTGGAGGACAGAAGGTGACGAACGTGGAGCGCACAAGGAGCTGGAAGACAGAAGGTGAGGAACATGGAGCGCACAAGGAGTTGGAGGACAGAAGGTGAGGAACATGGAGCACACAAGGAGTTGGAGGACAGAAGGTGACGAACGTGGAGCGCACAAGGAGCTGGAAGACAGAAGGTGAGGAACATGGAGCGCAGAAGGAGTTGGAGGACAGAAGGTGAGGAACATGGAGCACACAAGGAGTTGGAGGACAGAAGGTGAGGAACATGGAGCACACAAGGAGTTGGAGGACAGAAGGTGAGGAACATGGAGCACACAAGGAGTTGGAGGACAGAAGGTGAGATACATGGAGCACACAAGGAGTTGGAGGACAGAAGGTGAGGAACATGGAGCACACAAGGAGTTGGAGGACAGAAGGTGAGGAACATGGAGCACACAAGGAGTTGGAGGACAGAAGGTGAGGGACATGGAGCACACAAGGAGCTGGAGGACAGAAGGTGAGGTGCATAGAGCACACAAGGAGCTGGACAGAAGCTTAGGATGATGCAAAGTGCATGTGTTACTAAATAACAGAAGGTTAGGATGGCACCAAAATAAACCAAGTTCTACACAAATGGTTAGGATGGTATGAAGGTCATAAGTGGCTGGACCTGGGGGATATTGTTCTTTATTAGCTGATCGACGGATAGACTCGGTAGAGTTATGGAAGGTCGGATAGGCTGTAACTGCCTGCTTTCCTCCCTCCAGGCCAGCTCTCTCTGTCGCAGGCTTTGTATAGAGCCTCGTTCTGTTGTGTTGCCCTCTCGCAGAATCACTCCATGGGAAAGCTGTATGGTATCCAGATTGAGGCCTGCAGTGGTGGGCACAAGGCCCTTCATGTGATCTGTTGTGGTAAAGGTATAAGCCTGTAAAGTCTGAGAGTCAAATGTTGAAGGGCCATGCTTCTGTCCAGTAATCTGAAACCATTTAGGTTGCCCCTTGTCTCTGATTCTCTTCTCTTTTTGTGGTTGATGAATGGGTGTTCGTACATCCGCCTGACCTGACTTTCTAAGCCGACATTCCGCTTCTTTTCTGCAGTCCACCACCTCAATGCGGGGACGTACGTGATGTTGAGGGAGCTTTGCCAGGTCCAGTTTGGGCACAGAAACAACATTGCCTTCATCATCGTAGATGACATTTTTATTCTGAGGTGGCCTCCCAAGCTGGATCTTCAGGATGTTGTGCAGGGAAGTCGGCATGAGGTTGATGTTTTCATTGAAGCCATTCTCTTCTTTCACATTCATAAATTCTTCTAAAATAATCTCTTTTTCTGTGTCCTCCAGGGACTTTGTGATGCTCTTCAGCCCAGCTGAGCGTAGAGGTCCACGATATGGACGATATCCGGTCCTTTTCTTTGGAGGGTTAGGTGGTGGGGTTGGCTTGATGACCACTGGAGCCTCTTTTTCAGTCTTTTCTTCCGGAGAGGGGTCTAGTTGTTGGGAGCTTGGAGGCCGATCCACAGAAGGATCGGGAGACTTGGAGATTTCCACCTCCTGGGGTTGTGTTTCTGCTTCTTGCTCAGGGATACATGTAATGGGGTGCTCAGACGATGCCTGATCGGGATCGGAAAGACGGAGAATTAATCACCAGCGGCTGGTGGGTTAAAGTCAACAAATATGACCAAAGAACTAAGAAATACATTGAAGGATGAGAATTGTGTCATCGTTGTCATGTGTTGTATACGGAGGAGTTTTGTTTATTCGTTTTTTATCGGATTCCAGTGGATTTGAAGTATTCCACTCAAATTCGAATCAAAAATATAGAATCGATCCAAATTCATTGTGAAGAATAGCTAATTCTATTCTATTCGAAATTTGAATTTTGGAAGACAACTATATTCTATTTTTTTTTTTAATTCAATTGTAATCTGTTCAATTTTTTCTTATTCTTTTCTATTCTGCTTTGTTCTATTCTTTTCACAATTCAAATTTCGGAAGATGACTATATTCTATTCTTTTATTTTATCGTCTATTCTGTTCTGTGTTACCCTATTCTTTTCTAATCTTTTATTTTCTATTTTATCCTTTTTTACTCTATTCTTTTCTATTCTATTCTTTTATTTTCTACTCTATTTTCTATTGTATTCTATTCTTTTCTATACTGTTTTATCCTTTTCTATCCTATTTTTCTATGCTATTCGGTTTTATACTATTCTAAATTCGAATTTCGGAAAACTGCTATATATATTCTAACACTAATACACAGTAGACATGTGCAGAATGGAAAAATGTGTTTAGTTTCAGATAGATCGAGAAAATGCATGTGAATAGAGTCCAAGAGTCGAACACCCCGATGTATACAGAAAAAAGGTAAAGTTCTCCTGGGGGGGGGCTTAGGACAAGATGTATAAGTCAAAGCAATGACAATGTTATACAATCAATTCTTGTTTTTAATTACCGTATATACTCGAGTATAAGTCGAATTTTTCAGCACATTTTTTTGTGCTGAAAGTGCCCCCCTCGACTTATACTCGAGTCAAGCACTTTTCTGCAGCAAAAAATTTCATTTTCTGAACCGACTTTGGGGCCCTGTATCTCGGGGCCACTTGGTGCTAGGAACCCCAAATTTGGTGTGCAAACCCAGTGGAACTGGTACCATAACATATCCAAAGTTGGGGTTCCTAGCACCAAGTGGCCCTGAGATGCGGGGCCCCAAAACTGGTTCGGAAAATGTCATTCTCTGCTGCAAAAAAGTGCTTGACATTTTCTGAACCGATTTTTGGGGCCCTGTATCTCGGGGCCACTTGGTGCTAGGAACTCCAAATTTGGTGTGCAAACCCAGTGGAACTGGTACCATAACATATCCAAAGCTGGGGTTCCTAGCACCAAGTGGCCCTGAGATGCGGGGCCCCAAAACTGGTTCGGAAAATGTCATTCTCTGCTGCAAAAAAGTGCTTGACATTTTCTGAACCGATTTTTGGGGCCCTGTATCTCGGGGCCACTTGGTGCTAGAAACCACTGGGTTTGCACACCAAATTTGGGGTTCTTAGCACTAAGTGGCCCCGAGATACGGGGCCCCAAATTCGGACAACTGTGTCTATCTGCAGCAATGTCATTTCGGGACCCTTTGGGTTCAGAGACCCGAAATTTTGGCTGCAGCTAGGGGGCATCTAGGAACCCTTAACTACCGAGTTTGAAGTTCAGGGTACCTATGGCTGCAAATGGGCACAGTGAGGCATGCAAATGGGCACAGTGATGCTGCAAATGGGCATTGTTGACCCTCTTTTCCACTTACAGTAGCTGTGCATTTCTCACCCTCGTCTTATACTCGGGTCAATAAGTTTTTCCCATTTTTTTTGTGGTAAATTAGGGCCTCGACTTATACTCGGAACGACTTATACTCGAGTATATACGGTATACAGTAAATATACAATCAGATCGAATTCTAAAATCATCAAGTTTGTAGTCTCTGGTTAATGATAACATGTAAAATATACTTCAATGTATAAGTTGTAAAAATGATGTACACTCTGGTTGCAGACAGTAATGACGTATACCATAAAAATGGTCAATGATAAGATACATTGTATTACAAAAAGGTGAGTTGTCATCCATGTGAGTACCCCGACGCGTTTCGACCAATCACGATCTTCTTCAGGGAAATTTGTACTCTGGTGAGACTTATGAGAAAATAATATAATTCTGACCTTCTAACAAGGTACCGACATCTATTATGTATATAAATAAAAATATAATTTACCACTCAAAAGAGGGGAAATAACTCATAGCCAGAGAATGTGAACACAAGTGCATTGATCCGGAATCCTCATGTAGCACCCCCCTCCGGATCAATGCACATTCTCTGGCTATGAGTTATTTCCCCTCTTTTGAGTGGTAAATATATTTTTATTCATATACAGAATAGATGTGGGTACCTTGTTAGAAGGTCAGAATTATATTATTTTCTGATCTGTCTCACCAGAGTACAAATTTCCCTGAAGAAGACCGTGATTGGTCGAAACGCGTCGGGTACTCACATGGATGACAACTCACCTTTTGTAATACAATGTATCTTATCATTGACCATTTTTATGGTATACGTCATTACTGTCTGCAACCAGAGTGTACATAATTTTTACAACTTATACATTGAAGTATATTTTACATGTTATCATTAACCAGAGACTACAAACTTGATGATTTTAGAATTCGATCTGATTGTATATTTACTGTATAATTAAAAACAAGAATTGATTGTATAACATTGTCATTGCTTTGACTTATACATCTTGTCGCTAACCCCCCCCCCCCCCCCCCCGGGAGAACTTTTCCTTTTTTCTAGTTTCAGATAGATTTGTTATGTTACTAATTTCGTTTCGTTGATTCATTTCGGAATTTCGTTTCCTTTATTAATTTTCTAAACAAATTCAAAATTTTTGGAAAAATTCGAATTTGGATTGAAAAATGATTAACGGATTTGAATTCTGTGTGAAGAATAGCTGGTTACTTACATGTTATACTTCCCTGCTCTGTGCAATGGTTTTGCACAGGGCAGCCACCTAGATCCTCCTCTTCTCGTATCCCTCTTCGGCGCTCCTGGCCCCTCACTCCTGCTGAGCGCCCCCCACAGTAAGCAGCTTGCTATGGGGGCACCCCGAGCTGCTGCTCCCTGTGTCCATTCAGATACGGAGCAGCAGCCCGGCCCCGCCCCCTTTCTCTCCTCATTGGCTGACTGACTTTGCTTGACAGCAGTGGAAGCCCCCAGATCCCGCCCCCTCTGTGAATGAATATGGGGCACATAGCTAAGGAGTCATCGGTTGTTAAGGACGCGGCGGCCGGCTTCTCGGACCACTCCTTAAAAAATTTGAATCGGTCAATCACTTTTCGACTGATCCGAATTCGAATTGTTCTGAAAATTTGGAATTCGTTTAATTTAATAAACGATACCAAAATAAACGTATTTCAATTAAATTTGTTACTATTTCATTCGGAGATTTGGATACATCCGACTCTCCAAACAATCAAAAATGCGTCCGATTTTAAATTCGGACCGGAATGAATTGCAGGTGTCTAAAACACAGTCTTTGAAGGAAATCAGCAATACGTTTATATTTCAAATTTGTTTTTGAATTTAAATTTGATCCAAATTTGGTACAAAATCTTGTTTTATTATTTCGGATTTATTTAAATTAATTGCTATTTCTGAATTTGAATTGTAATAAAAAAATTGAGACATATCTGAATCTCTGAATAATGACAATTTTTCATCCGAATTTTGATTGGAAAAGAAACAAACCGCACAAACCGCACAAACCGCACATGTCTACTGAGGAGACCAGAGGAAGAGGCTGGTGGAGGCCCTCCATGAGTGGTCTTCTAATGAATGGTGAACACCTCTGAGAGGACACCTACCTGAGGGAGACTGGAGCGGACAGGCTGGGTGATGGGTACACACCCCTGTGCCCAGGAATCATTAGGACATGGCTGAGGTTCTTCTTGCCAGGTCTCCTCAGGGTAAGTCTCATCTTCTCCCTCATCCCGAGGAATGAAGGTCCACTCCACCATCTGGGTCATGACGTCTCGTATTCGGCTGATGGTGTACGGGATCAGCTGAAATATAGGAGGCTATAAATCTATATAATCCGCCTCCATGGTTTTCTATAGCTCCTCCTACTTTCTGTAACCCCTCCCAGCTCCCCCTCCTGCTCACTCCCTTATATCCTACAAAAAAATGTAAGAATCCGACTACTTCCTATAACCCCCCCCTCCCCTTACACTACCAATACGCTTATAATACTATTTATAACTCCTCCCACTCCTTCCTATAACTCCTCCTACTCCACAATACCCACACATGTATAATACTATATATAACTCCTCCCACTTCTTCCTATAACTCCTCCTACTCCACAATACCCACACATGTATAATACTATATATAACTCCTCCCACTTCTTCCTATAACTCCTCCTACTCCACAATACCCACACATGTATAATACTATATATAACACCTCCCACTTCTTCTATAACTCCTCCTACTCCACAATACCCACACATGTATAATACTATATATAACACCTCCCACTTCTTCTATAACTCCTCCTACTCCACAATACCCACACATGTATAATACTATATATAACTCCTCCCACTTCTTCCTATATCCCCTCCTACTCCACAATACCCACACATGTATAATACCATATATAACTCCTCCCACTTCTTCCTATAACCCCTCCTACTCCACAATACCCACACATGTATAATTAGTGGGAATGCTTTAGCAGTCCCACTATTGTTATTCGTTTTTAGTGGGACTGCTTTAGCAGTCCCACTATTGTTATTCGTTTTTTTATTTATTAGTGGGAATGCTTTAGCAGTCCCACTATTGTTATTCGTTTTTTTATTTATTTTTCTTATTATTATTCCATACGTTTTTCGGTAATGCGTAACTTCTGCATACTTTCAGCTATTAAAACCATTCAACTATCAAAATGTTTGTCTCTTTTAGCTGATGTGTGCTCTTTTTCAACTTTTTATCTACCATTTATACTTTTTAAAATATTAAGCTTTTTATCACTTTTTTTTAACATTAAAGTCAATGGGAGCATGCTTGAAATCCTTAAATTCTTCTTCCGCTCCCAAAAGTTTCAGCTCCTTCATACTTTCACCTAGAGACACCAAACAAACTTTAAAATGTTCACAAAATATTCAGCTATCTGGCTATATCTTTTCAGTTTGATATCTTTTACCGTTTTTGAGAAAAAGCTTTTTGTTTAGAGGTCATTTCAGGAAATTTTAGCCATTAATCAGAGTGTACTGTGTTTGTTTTGTTGCCATGGTTACCAAAGCTTCTGTTATACACAGGGGGGGAGGTGGCTGGAGCATCTCAGCTCTGATTACAGAGCCCGGGGGAGGGAACAGACACACCATGTACTGATTATAATAGGGGAATATGATGGGCAGTTTTGATAGGGCAATTCTGATGGGGCAGTTTTGATGGTGGCAATATGATGGGGCAGTTTTGATGGGGACAATTTTTATGGAGCAGTTTTAAAGGTGGCAGTATGATGGGGCAGTTTTAATGGGGACAATTTTGATGGGGCAGTTTTGATGGCAGTATGATGGGGCAAAAAAAAAATATTTTTGAAAAAAAAAATTATTTTTGAAAAAAAAAAAATTATTTTTGAAAAAAAAAAATTATTTTTGAAAAAAAAAAAAAAAATTACTTTTGAAAAAAAAATGACTTTTAGTTTTGATGGGGCAATTCTGATGGGGCAGTTTTGATGGGGACAATTTTGATGGGGCAGTTTTGATGGCAATATGATGGGGGCAGTTTTGATGGTGGCAATATGATGGGGCAATTCTGATGGGGCAGTTTTGATGGTGGCAATATGATGGGGCAGTTTTGATGGGGCAATTCTGATGGTGGCAATATGATGGGACAATTTTGATGGAGCAATTCTGATGGGGCAGTTTTGATGGTGGCAATATGATGGGGCAGTTTTAATGGGGACAATTTTGATGGGGCAATTCTGATGGGGCAGTTTTGATGGCGGCCGTTTTAGCAATTTAGCTATTCAGAATTCCCACGCATTTTCGCCAGGAAATGCATTTTCTAGTTAGTGGGAATGCTTTAGCAGCCCCACTATTGTTATTCGATTTTATTTATTTTTAAACTTAATTTTAATAATTTTATTCCGTACGTTTTTCGGTAATGCGTAACTTCTGCATACTTTCAGCTATTAAAACCATTCAACTATCAAAATGTTCGTCTCTTTTAGCTGAGGTGTGCTCTTTTTCAACTTTTTTTCTACCATTTATACTTTTTAAAATATTAAGCTTTTTATCACTTTTTTTTAACATTGAAGTCAATGGGAGCATGCTTGAAATCCTTAAATTTTTCTTCCGCTCCCAAAAGTTTCAGCTCCTTCATACTTTCACCTAGAGACACCAAACTTTAAAATGTTCACAAAATATTCAGCTATCTGGCTATAGCTTTTCAGTTTGATATCTTTTACAGTTTTTGAGAAAAAGCTTTTTGTTTAGAGGTCATTTCAAGAAATTTTAGCCATTAATCAGAGTGTACTGTGTTTGTTTTGTTGCCATGGTTACCAAAGCTTCTGTTATACACAGGGGGGGAGGAGGCTGGAGCATCTCCGCTCTGAATACAGAGCCCGGGGGAGGGGACAGACACACGATGTACTGATTATAATAGAGGAATATGATGGGCAGTTTTGATAGGGCAATTCTGATGGGGCAGTTTTGATGGTGGCAATATGATGGGGCAGTTTTGATGGGGACAATTTTTATGGAGCAGTTTTAAAGGTGGCAGTATGATGGGGCAGTTTTAATGGGGACAATTTTGATGGGGCAGTTTTGATGGCAGTATGATGGGGCAAAAAAAAAATATTTTTGAAAAAAAAAAATTATTTTTGAAAAAAAAAAAAATTATTTTTGAAAAAAAAAAAAAATTACTTTTGAAAAAAAAAATGACTTTTAGTTTTGATGGGGCAATTCTGATGGGGCAGTTTTGATGGGGACAATTTTGATGGGGCAATTCTAATGGGGCAGTTTTGATGGCAATATGATGGGGGCAGTTTTGATGGTGGCAATATGATGGGGCAGTTTTAATGGTGGTAATATGATGGGGCAATTCTGATGGGGCAGTTTTGATGGTGGCAATATGATGGGGCAGTTTTGATGGGGCAATTCTGATGGTGGCAATATGATGGGACAATTTTGATGGAGCAATTCTGATGGGGCAGTTTTGATGGTGGCAATATGATGGGGCAGTTTTAATGGGGACAATTTTGATGGGGCAATTCTGATGGGGCAGTTTTGATGGCGGCCGTTTTAGCAATTTAGCTATTCAGAATTCCCACGCATTTTCGCCAGGAAATGCATTTTCTAGTTAGTGGGAATGCTTTGGCAGCCCCACTATTGTTATTCGATTTTATTTATTTAGTGGGAATGCTTTAGCAGTCCCACTATTGTTATTCGATTTTATTTATTAGTGGGAATGCTTTAGCAGTCCCACTATTGTTATTCGATTTTATTTATTATTTTTAATTTTAATTTTATTCCGTACGTTTTTCGGTAATGCGTAACTTCTGCATACTTTCAGCTATTAAAACCATTCAACTATCAAAATGTTCGTCTCTTTTAGCTGAGGTGTGCTCTTTTTCAACTTTTTTTCTACCATTTATACTTTTTAAAATATTAAGCTTTTTATCACTTTTTTTTAACATTGAAGTCAATGGGAGCATGCTTGAGAAACTTAAAATCTTCTTCCGCTCCCAAAAGTTTCAGCTCCTGCATACTTTCACCTAGAGACACCAAACAAACTTTAAAATGTTCACAAAATATTCAGCTATCTGGCTATATCTTTTCAGTTTGATATCTTTTACAGTTTTTGAGAAAAAGCTTTTTATTTAGAGGTCATTTCAGGAAATTTTAGCCATTAATCAGAGTGTACTGTGTGTGTTTTGTTGCCATGGTTACCAAAGCTTCTGTTATACACAGAGGGGGGGGAGGTGGCTGGAGCATCTCAGCTTTAATTACAGAGCCCGGGGGGAGGGGACAGACACACCATGTACTGATTATAATAGAGGAATATGATGGGGCAGTTTTGATGGTGGCAATTCTGATGGGGCAGTTTTGATGGCGGTCATTTTAGCAATTTAGCTATTCAGCAATTATTTTTGAAAAAAAAAAAATATATTTTTGAAAAAAAAAAAAAATATTTTTGAAAAAAAAAAATATATTTTTGAAAAAAAAAAAAATATTTTGAAAAAAAAAAATTATTTTTGAAAAAAAAAAAATTATTTTTGAAAAAAAAAAATATTTTTGAAAAAAAAAAAATTATTTTTGAAAAAAAAAAAATTTATTTTTGAAAAAAAAAATATTTTTGAAAAAAAAATTTTTTTTAAAAAAAAATCATTTTTGAAAAAAAAAAAAATTTTGAAAAAAAAATTATTTTTGAAAAAAAAAAAAAATATTTTTGAAAAAAAAAAAATATTTTTGAAAAAAAAAATATTTTTTGATGGGGCAGTTTTGATGGTGGCAATATGATGGTGCAGTTTTGATGAGGCAATTCTGATGGGGCAGTTTTGATGGTGGCAATATGATGGGACAGTTTTGATGGCAATATGATGGGGACAATTTTGCTGGGGGCCGTTTTAGCAATTCAGCATTCCCACGCATTTTCCCCAGGAAATGCATTTTCTAGTTATTAGTGGGAATGCTTTAGCAGTCCCACTATTGTTATTCGTTTTTTTATTATTTTTCTTATTCCGTACGTTTTTCGGTAATGCGTAACTTCTGCATACTTTCAGCTATTAAAACCATTCAACTATCAAAATGTTCGTCTCTTTTAGCTGAGGTGTGCTCTTTTTCAACTTTTTTTCTACCATTTATACTTTTTAAAATATTAAGCTTTTTATCACTTTTTTTTAACATTGAAGTCAATGGGAGCATGCTTGAAATCCTTAAATTTTTCTTCCGCTCCCAAAAGTTTCAGCTCCTTCATACTTTCACCTAGAGACACCAAACAAACTTTAAAATGTTCATAAAATATTCAGCTATCTGGCTATAGCTTTTCAATTTGATATCTTTTACAGTTTTTGAGAAAAAGCTTTTTGTTTAGAGGTCATTTCAAGAAATTTTAGCCATTAATCAGAGTGTACTGTGTGTGTTTTGTTGCCATGGTTACCAAAGCTTCTGTTATACACAGGGGGGGAGGTGGCTGGAGCATCTCAGCTCTGATTAGAGCCCAGGGGAGAGGACAAAAGCTGAAAAATCAGAACATGATTTCTAAACTGCCTCCACTCCCTCATTTTCAAGCCCACCTACATAAATCTTATATCAAAACGTTCAGCTATCCCTGCTGCCACTAAACATGTCCACGGCTAAGCCATAGTCCTGATAGTTTTCACAATATGACCATTTGTTTGCAACTCACACCGTCCATTGACATTCATTGAAACTACACTCTAGCCCCTTCAAATTTGAAGGGCAATTTCTAAACTGCGATCGTGCCTTCAATTTTAATATTTCAGAGACATACTATGTATCAAAATCTAGGTCTGAGTCTTGTGATTCTCACAATATAAAGATCTTTGCTGTAGGATGTATAGTTTTTAAAATACGGCCATTTGTTTAGAGGTCATTTCAGGAAATTTTAGCCATTAATCAGAGTGTACTGTTAGTGTTTGTTTTGTTGCCATGGTTACCAAAGCTTCTGTTATACACAGGGGGGAGGGGACAGACACACCATGTACTGATTTGTAATAGAGGAATATGATGGGGCAGTTTTGATAGGGCAATTCTGATGGGGCAGTTTTGATGGTGGCAATATGATGGGGCAGTTTTGATGGTGGCAATATGATGGGGCAGTTTTGATGGGGCAATTCTGATGGGGCAGTTTTGATGGTGGCAATATGATGGTGCAGTTTTGATGGGGCAATTCTGATGGGACAGTTTTGATGGCAATATGATGGGGGCAATTTTGCTGGGGGCCGTTTTAGCAATTCAGCATTCCCACGCATTTTCCCCAGGAAATGCATTTTCTAGTTTTTTTTAACAACTTTAATTTTATTCCGTACGTTTTTCGGTAATGCGTAACTTCTGCATACTTTCAGCTATTAAAACCATTCAACTATCAAAATGTTCGTCTCTTTTAGCTGAGGTGTGCTCTTTTTCAACTTTTTTTCTACCATTTATACTTTTTAAAATATTAAGCTTTTTATCACTTTTTTTTAACATTGAAGTCAATGGGAGCATGCTTGAAATCCTTAAATTTTTCTTCCGCTCCCAAAAGTTTCAGCTCCTTCATACTTTCACCTAGAGACACCAAACAAACTTTAAAATGTTCACAAAATATTCAGCTATCTGGCTATAGCTTTTCAGTTTGATATCTTTTACAGTTTTTGAGAAAAAGCTTTTTGTTTAGAGGTCATTTCAATAAATTTTAGCCATTAATCAGAGTGTACTGTGTTTGTTTTGTTGCCATGGTTACCAAAGCTTCTGTTATACACAGGGGGGAAGGTGGCTGGAGCATCTCAGCTCTGATTACAGAGCCCGGGGGGAGGGGACAGACACACCATGTACTGATTATAATAGAGGAATATGATGGGGCAGTTTTGATGGGGCAATTCTGATGGGGCAGTTTTATTGGTGGCAATTATGATGGGTCAGTTTTGATGGTGGCAATATGATGGGGCAGTTTTGATGGGATAATTCTGATGGGGCAGTTTTGATGGTGGCAATATGATGGGGCAGTTTTGATGGGGGCAGTTTTGATGGTGGCAATATCATGGGGAAGTTTTAATGGGGACAATTTTGATGGCAGTATGATGGGGCAGTTTTGATGGCAGTCGTTTTAGCAATTTAGCTATTCAGCAATTATTTTTGAAAAAAAAAAAATTATTTTTGAAAAAAAAAAAATTACTTTTGAAAAAAAAATTACTTTTAGTTTTGATGGGGCAATTCTGATGGGGACAATTTTGATGGGGCAATTCTAATGGGGCAGTTTTGATGGCAATATGATGGGGGCAGTTTTGATGGTGGCAATATGATGGGGCAGTTTTGATGGGGCAATTCTGATGGTGGCAATATGATGGGACAATTTTGATGGCAATATGATGGGGCAGTTTTGATGGCGGCCATTTTAGCAATTTAGCTATTCAGCATTCCCACGCATTTTCCCCAGGAAATGCATTTTCTAGTATTATATATAACACCTCCAACTTCTTCTATAACTCCTCCTACTCCACAATACCCACACATGTATAATACTATATATTACTCCTCCCACTTCTTCCTATAACTCCTCCTACTCCACAATACCCACACATGTATAATACTATATATAACACCTCCCACTTCTTCTATAACTCCTCCTACTCCACAATACCCACACATGTATAATACTATATATAACTCCTCCCACTCCTTCCTATAACTCCTCCTACTCCACAATACCCACACATGTATAATACTATATAGAACTCCTCCCACTTCTTCCTATAACTCCTCCCACTCCACAATACTCACACATGTATAATACTATATATAACTCCTCCCACTTCTTCCTATAACTCCTCCTACTCCACAATACCCACACATGTATAATACTATATATATATATATATATATATATATATAACTTCTCCCACTCCACATTAACCACACATGTATAATATATGTAACTCCTCCCACTTCTTCCTATAACTCCTTCTGGGAAGGAAATGGTGGGAAGGGAATGATGGGAAGGGAATGATGGGGAAGGGAATGATGGGAAGGGAATGGTGGGAAAGGAATGAAGGGAAGGGAATGAAGGGAAAGCAATAGTGGAAAGGGAATGGTGGGAAGGGAATGATGGGGAAGGAAATGATTGGGAAAGGAATGGTGGGCCGGGAATGGTGGGGAAGGGAATGAAGGGGAAGGGAATGAAGGGGAAGCAATAGTGGGAAGGGAATGATGGGGAAGGGAATGATGGGGAAGGAAATGATGGGAAGGGAATGATGGGGAAGGGAATGATGGGGAAGGGAAAGCAATAGTGGGAAGGGAATGATGGGGAAGGGAATGATGGGGAAGGGAATGAAGGGAAGGAATGATGGGAAAGGAATGATGGGAAGGGAATGAAGGAAAAGCAATAGTGGGAAGGGAATGATGGGGAAGGGAATGGTGGGAAGGGAAAAATGGGAAGGGAATGGTGGGAAAAGGAATGAGGAGAAGGGAATGAAGGGAATGATGGAAAGGAATGATGGGAAGGGAATGGTGGGGAAGGGAATGAGAGAAAGGAATGATGGGAAGGGAATGATGGGAAGGGAATGATGGGAAGGGAATGAGAGAAAGGGAATGATGGGAAGGGAATGATGGGAAGGAATGATGGGAAGGGAATGAGAGGAAAAGGAATGATGGGAAGGGAATGATGGGAAGGAATGATGGGAAGGGAATGATGGGAAGGAAGGAGAGAGAAAAGGAATGATGGGAAGGGAATGATGGGAAGGAATGATGGGAAGGAATGATGGGAAGGAATGATGGGAAGGAAATGATGGGAAGGAATGATGGAAGGAATGATGGGAAGGGAATGATGGGAAGGGAATGATGGGAAAGGGAATGAAGGGAAGGGAATGAAGGGAAGGGAATGAAGGGAAGGGAATGATGGGAAGGGAATGATGGGAAGGAAATGATGGGAAGGGAATGATGGGAAGGAATGATGGGAAAGGAATGAAGGGAAGGGAATGATGGGGAAGGAATGAAGGGGAAGGGAATG